>JAGFNQ010001072.1:56183-150708 GCA_024364735.1 Boesenbergia rotunda
ATTTTCAGTTTTGGAAAAATTTCAGACACTTGAAATTTAGTTTTGGAAAAATTTAGATTTCAGGGAAAAATTTTCAGACAATTCAGTTTGGAAAATTTTCAGACTTAGAAAATTTTCAGTTTGGAAAATTTTAGACTTAGAAAATTTTCAGTTTTGGAAAAATTTTAAGCACTATGTTAAGCTTAAACATAATTTCAAAATAATTCAGAGTTTAGAAATAAAACTAACTTTGATTCACCAATTTTATTTTTTCAGTTCAACTTTTTGAAGAAGACGATGGGAAAAAAATTTTAAAAAATTTTTGTTCCCTGTTTCCTTTCCAACTCTCCCCCTTTGACATATATCAAAAATGCAGAAAAAATTTTGCAATAATTCAAGCATTTGCTGTACTGAATCAAACTGGAACCTGAGTCTGGTTAAATCTTTAGGGACGTGTCTAACCCAATTAGCTACTTACCAACTGTTATAAACAGTAGTTTTCGCTAGGGTTAGTCAAGTTAAGTGCATTGTTCAAGTTAGATTGTCTAAACTTGATACTTAACTTGATTGCTGTTCAGTTTGTATTTAGTGCCCCAACTACTGCAGATGCACTGACTTAAAGCATCTTGAGTTAAGGCAAAGACCTAAGCATCTCAACCCTTTCTAGGTTATCACTCAAAGTACCCTAAGGTGCTTGTGAGATGCTGGCTTCTAGATCTATAGGTGCATGCAATTCTAGGGTTAGAGCCTAGGCTAAGTCCATTTCGAAGAAAACCCTAGTTTTGAAGGGGGTAGTTTTTGAAATAAAACTAAGTCAAGGAAAAAAAATTTTAAAACCAAAGTAAAACTTTTTAAGATTAAGTTAGAAAAACTTTTAAAATAAACACCATTTTAAAATCAATTTAAAACATTTTAAAATTAAGGTAAAAACCAAATGATTCTATTCTACTAAGCATAATCCTAGCTGCCTTCTTAGTGAGCTAAACTCAGATTCAGGTAGGGGTTTAGTGAATATGTCAGCTAGGTTGGACTTGGAGTCTACATGCTTAAGGACTATTTCACCCCTAGCTACGTGATCTCTTACAAAGTGATGTTTTACTTCTATGTGTTTGGTTCTAGAATGTTGTATTGGGTTTTTGGTTAAGTTAATTGAGCTAATATTGTCAATATTGACTTGGGTCTGATTGTAGTCTAGCTGAAAGTCCTTAAGGGTGTGCATCATCCATAGGAGTTGAGCTACACACTCTCCTAAGGTTACATATTCAGCTTCAGTTGTGGATAGAGCAACACAGTGTTGCTTTCTACTGCACCAACTTACTAAGTTGTTTCCTAAAAGTTGACAGCTTCCACTTGTACTTTTTCTATCTAATTTACAACCAGCATAGTCAGAATCAGAGTATCCTGATAACTTAAAGGATGAAGTCCTAGGGTACCAAATCCCTACATTTAGGGTGCCCTTAATGTATCTTAAAACTCTTTTTAGGGCTGCTAAGTGAGTTTCCTTAGCACAGGTTTGGTACCTAGCACACATTCCTACTGAAAAAAGTATATCAGGTCTGCTGGCTGTAAGGTATAGTAGACTTCCTATCATACTTCTATAAAGTTTTAGGTCTACTGGTTTGCCATCAGGGTCATTATCTATTTTCACATTTGTGGCCATTGGGGTACTTATACTTTTAGAGTTATCCATTTTAAATTTCTTAATTAGTTCTTTAGCATATTTAGATTGATGTACATAATTTCCATCCTTAGTTTGTTTGATTTGTAACCCTAGGAAAAAGTTGAGTTCCCCAACTAAACTCATTTCAAACTCATTTTCCATTATTGTTACAAATTCTTTTAGAAATTTAGAGTTAGTTGATCCAAATATTATATCATCTACGTAAATTTGGGCAACAAATATATCCTTTTCTAAAATTTTAACAAACAAGGTTGGGTCAATTTGACCTTGTTTGAATTCTTTAGAGATCAGGTAATTGGATAATCTTTCATACAAGCCCTGGGTGCTTGTTTTAGTCCATAAAGGGCTTTACTAAGTTTGTAGACATGATCGGGTTTTTCTATATCCTCAAATCCTGGGGGTTGTCCTACATAAACTTCTTCCTTAATAAGTCCATTTAAGAAGGCTGACTTTACATCCATTTGGTATAATTTAAATCCTTTATGGGATGCAAAGGCTAGTAACATCCTAATAGACTCAAGCCTAGCTACAGGGGCGTAGGTTTCATCATAATCCAACCCTTCTACTTGGCTGAATCCCTTAGCTACTAAGCGGGCTTTATTTCGGACTATTTCACTTTGATCGTTTAACTTATTCCTAAATACCCACTTAGTGTCAATTACGGATTTGCCCTTAGGTTTAGGTACTAACTCCCAGACTTGGTTTCTCTCAAATTGGGCTAACTCTTCTTGCATGGCTAAGATCCAGTCAGGATCAGGTAGGGCTTCCTCAATAGTCTTAGGTTCAATCTTTGAAATCATGGCTATTTGACTAAGATTTCTATAGGAAGCTCTAGTTCTGACTCCTAAGGTTGGATCACCTACAATTTGGTCAGTTGGGTGACTGAGTCTGGGTTTCTTGGTTTTTCTAGTACTTGGCTCAGCTTCAGGTCCAGCTGGTCCAATAAGTTCAATTCTGGGTTCATTGGTTGGTTCAACTGATTCAGAAGTTGGTTCAATTGTTAAGTCATTAAAGGGTTCAGTTAGGGTTTCAGAGTTATCTTCTTGATCAGTATTTGGTGAAGCTAAGTCAGAATTATCAGATTTTGGGTAAGTTTCTTCATCAAATATTAAGTTGGTTGTTTCTTCAATTTTCTTAGTTATTTTGTTGTAGACTCTATAAGCTCTACTTGTTGTAGAGTATCCTAAAAAGATACCTGGGTTTGACTTGGATTGGAATTTTCCAAGATAGTCTTTGGTATTAAGAATATGGACTTTGCATCCAAAGACTCTAAGATAGTGTAGGTTTGGAAGTCTATGGTAGTAAAGTTCATAGGGTGTTTTATTTAACCTTTTATTAAGCAGAATCCTATTTTGGATATAGCAAGCTGTGCTAATTGCTTCTGCCCAATAGTGGTTAGGTAGGTCAAATTCATTGAGCATAGCCCTAGCAGCTTCCTGTAGGGTTCTATTCTTCCTTTCTACTATGTCATTTTGTTGGGGGGTTCTAGGACACGAAAATTCGTGTTTATATCCATTTACTTTGCAGAATTCTTCGAATCTTTGATTCTCGAATTCTCCCCCGTGGTCAGACCTAAGTCTTTTGATTTTGGTATCATTTTGATTTTCAATCAATTTACAAAAGTTGTTAAATAGGTTCAGGGTTTCATCTTTGGTCTTTAGAAACCTGACCCAGGTGAACCTAGAGTAGTCATCAATTATCACTAAGCAGTATCGGTTTCCACTTAGTGACTTGGCTCCATGTGAATCAAATAGGTCAAGGTGTAGGAGCTCAAGTGTGGTTTGGGTTTGATCAGATTGGATCAATTTGTGACTAGACTTGGTTTGTTTGCCTTGATTACAGGATTCACATATTAGGTTTTCATTATTCTTAATTTTGGGAACACCTTTGACTAAGCCAAGTTGGGTAATTTTTGAGATAGTTCTTAGATTGGTATGACCTAATCTCCTATGCCAGAGTTTTGATTGTTCTAACTGTGTTAACATGCATTTGGGTATAAGGGGAAGATTTATAGTGTATACATTGTTTTTCCTAGTGCCCTTAAGCATGATTTCTGAGTCTTGTGCATTTCTAATCAGGCAATTAGAATTGTTGAAAGTAACTAAATAACCAGAGTCACATAACTGACTTATGCTAAGTAAGTTAAAATTGAAGTTTTCCACCAATAGAACTTTCTTAATAATGAAATTGGATTTAAGTTCAATATTACCTGACCCAATTACCTTGAGTGTAGCATTGTTACCAAATGCCACTGAGCCCAGGTTTTTGAACTTGAGTTTGGTGAACTTCAATTTGTCCCCAGTCATATGTCTGGAGCACCCGCTATCTAACATCCATTGGTCCAAATCTTTATGTTCCTACACATAAAGAATTTTTGATGATTTGGATCCAATTTAAGTTAGGGATAGCTTAAATTGAGTTTCACTTCCTAGTCTGTCTCACCCCAGTCTAGGGTTTTCAATCACGTTAACCTTAAGGTTTTTGTGAGACAGGTTTGAGGGTAAAAATTAATTTTGAAAAGGAATTTTAATTTATTTTGAAAAGTTATTTACTTTTGAAAACAGATTTTTAAACAAATAAGTTTAGAAATTTTGAAAAATAGATTAAGTGATTTTTGAAAAAGAAATAAGTTTAAGAAGTAGAAGTTTTGAAAACAGATTAGAATCTATAATTATTTGAAATTTGAGTTAGATTCGAATTTGACAAAAGATAATTTGAATTTGAATTTCAGAAATTGGCTTCCAGGTCTTGGCGAGGCACTAGGCCTTCTTTGGCCGTAGCCTTATGGGATCATCCACCCTTTCCTTGACAAAGCCTTTTAATGAAATTTCATTTTCAAATTAAATTAAGTCATTTTCTGGTCTAACTAGCTTGGGTCTTGGATCGGTAGCTTCGGCTGGTTTCACCAGTCTAAAGAGACCAAGTAGACTTGATCTTATTAGAGTTGGTTTCCCCAACGTACTATCATCTCACCTCCTCCCAATACTATGTTTTCAAGTTTCAAGTAATTTAGTCCTTAAATCTAAGTATTCCTTAAATCTAAGCATGGCAATTTGCAAAAAATTAAATAAACAAACAATCAATCAATTAAAAAAAATTATCTAATTATAAACATTGTTTTGATTTTGGCTCCCCCTGGACTAAAGCCTCTGTATGGGTTAGGCAAGATGTGAATCTTGTCCTTGGGGATCCAAAATTGATTTGAACCAGTTGGTTTAGTCAGGCACAGTTTTGGCACCCATGCCTGAACCTTAGGTCTTGACTGGTTCAGTACAGCAAAGTAAGATCTTTGCCGAGATTTGGTTCTATAGCCAAGTCCGGATCGGTTTAGAACAGACTTCTGTTTTCCCAGAATCATATCAAGATTCTTGGAACCAGAAGTGAATCGTTCTAAAGCTGTTCTTAAGTCCTTAACTTGAGTTTTCAGGGAGGAATTCTCTGATTCAAGTTTTTCAACTTGATCAGGGGTTCCTTCCTGAAGTTTCTCAGTTAAGGATTTAGAATCAGCTCCCTCTTTCAGGAGTTTTACTTCCTGTCGGAGGGACTCGATTCGGAGTTTGGCTTTCGCCAAATCTCGGGATAGATAGGAAATAAGCGAATTCAATTGCAATTTTGAAAAACCCGTTACCCTTATTTCGCCGTCGTCGGAGAATGTCAGCTTGCCGTCGTCCCGGTCCGAGTCTGAGTCAGTCTCGATTTGATCCGAAGCGGTCAGGGCTAGAAGATTGGACTGGGGTGCTTCTTCTTCTTCTTCTGAGGAAGACTCGTCCCAGGTTGCTTGGAGTGCCTTCTTCTTTCTGGTCTTTTTGGACTCCTTTAGACTTGGACATTCAGTCTTGTAGTGGCCCTTCTTCTTGCATTCGTAGCAGGTTACGTTGGGCTTGTGTTTGTCAGTTGCCGGTTCAGCTTGTCCGTCCTTTCTTCGGCTTGTTCTCCGTGTGTTGGTTTGGTTCTTCAATTTTTTGTAGTAGCTTCGAGCTAGCCGGACCAGTTCAGATTGATCTTCCTCTTGATCTTCTGTTTCTGAATCTGAGGTAGATTCGGGTTCACCTTGAGTTTTCTTCTTGGTCGTCTTTCCTGTTTTCCCTGCAAAGAAAGCTATACTTTTCTCGACCAAATTGCAGTTAGTCTGTTCATGCAGCTCAAGTTCAGAAAATAACTCATCTAACTTAATTTTTGAAAGATCCCTAGAGACCTTGTATGCATCTACCATAGATGCCCACAAGGTGGTCCTAGGGAACGCGTTTAGGGCATACCTTATAAGATCACGGTTTTGAACCTGGTGACCTATTGCGTGAAGACCGTTCATCAATTCCTGGATTCTGGCATGGAGCTGGGCTGCTATCTCGTTATCTTCCATTTTGATGGTGAAGAGCTTGTTCAGTAGCAGATCCCGTTTGCTGATCCTCGTATCTGAAGTTCCTTCGTGGAGCTCGATCAGTTTAGCCCATAGCTCCTTGGCACTGTTGAATGGGCCTACGCGGTTCAGCTCCTCTTTTGTCAGTCCGCATTGAAGGGTCTGAGTTGCTTTGGCGTCAGCTTCAATCTTGCGTTTAAGGGCAGTGTCCCACTCTGAGTAGTTTTGTGGTACGCCTTCAGCATTTGTGGGAATCATCAGTCCAGACTGGATGATTATCCACATATCCACCTGAGTTTTCAGGTGGACCTCCATTCGACTTTTCCAGTAAGGAAAGTCTTCTCCACTGAAAAGTGGAGGTCTGGCGGTGCTAAAACCTTCTTGGTTGGCCATTTGTTACTGAAGTAGCAAACAACAAAAACAACGAAAATATTCCAAGACTTGGTCTTGGATTAGTAGTGCGGGAGAAAAAAAAAGAAATTTCAAGGGGTGTTGCACCAACCTTGAAAGAAAAACTCGAACGAAAATATTTAAATAAAATGAGAGAGAAAATGAAAGAAATCCGAAAAATTTTCAAACTGGTGGTTGCACCAAGTTTGAATTCCCCGCTCTGATACCACTTGTTGGATCGAGAAAGACCGATAGAGGGGGGGTGAATATCGGAAAATGTTCGGATTTAAAAGAAAAGAGTAAGTGCGCGGCGGAATAAAATCAAACAACGCAAACACCAAGGTTTTACTTGGTTCGGAGCCTGGGTCGACTCCTACTCCAAGGCCCACGGTCGTTGACCGTTTACTTTGGGCAATTCTATAGTGCGCAAAATGGTTACAAAGTGAGATTACAAAATTACTGTAAATAGAAATATACACTTTGTTTTACCAACTCCCGGTGTAGATCGAGTTTCGGTGCAGTGGGAGGTTGACGGCGCTTCGTTCTTGAGTCGGGAAGTTTCCGGAGCAGAGCGCAGTCGTCAGAGCGTTTGGATGCGTTGAATGAAAGCAGTGTCTTGAAGAGGAGGGTTGAGGCCCTTTTTATAGTGCCTGGGGGCGCCCTGGTCGACGGGGGCGCCCCTCCACGTGGCTTTTGATCCGCAAGAGGCGCGGTCAAGGTCTTAGCCCTTAATCCTCGGGATAAGGCCTTGACTGGGGCGCCCTGGACGCTGGGGGCGCCCTGGTTGACGCGGTCAAACCTTATCCGCAGCGCTGAGCTCTCCTTGGTAAGGCTGGGGGCGCCCTGTGCGCTGGGGGCGCCCGGGACAGCGGGGGCGCCCTGGGTGCGCAGTGCAGACGCGACAGCAGCTTGACTCTTCAGTTGGTTTGCCATAGGGGCGCCCGGGACAGCGGGGGCGCCCTCAGAATGTACTGTCAAGATTCATTTGCTTTCTTTGTGTTTTGTGTTCACCTTGGGGGCGCCCGGGACACTCCGGGCGCCCTGGTCAGCAGTTGCCTCTTTCCTTTGAGGCATTCTGAGCTGCAGACACACGTTCCTTCGGTCCTGCTTCCAGGGTTAGTCCAAAACACAATAAAACAAATATTTAATTTAATTTATACAGCCTCAGCTGTCTTGGTTCTGACTTTGATCTCCAAAATGGAGCCCTAGGTCGAACCGACGCCTAATGTTCCCTAAAGGGGAACGCGTCCTCACCTACTCCTCTCGGGAGAATTTACCTGGTGCCAACCGGCTCCTCCAGTTGGACTTTTGCCTGACGGTCCTTTGTCAGGTCTTGAGTACCAAGCAGCCCTTCGCTTGGTGCCTAGCAGCCCTTCGCTAGGTCTTTTCTTCTGGCAGCCCTTTGCCAGGGCCTAGCATTCCTTCGCTAGGGTTTGTCCATTCTGGCAGTCCTTCGCCAGAGCCTAGCAGTCCTTCGCTAGGGCTTTTCCACTGGCTGGCATTCCTTTGCCAGTGCCTAGCATTCCTTCGCTAGGGCTTTTCCTGTACACTCAAGAAACTTGTTAGACAACAACTAACCCTTAACTTTTGAACCCTTTTGCCAATATCAAAACATAGGTTTGACTTGGGTGCATTCTGCACCAACAGAGGTGACTAATCCAAGGATCTGCTCTTCCTCACTCTCTCATACACCATGAAAGATCTCCTTCTTAAGGTGGAAAAACCTCTTACAAGCTAACAAGAAGAAACACTCAAGAATAAGCAAATACAATGAAAATCTTACAAGATTTACACAACTTAGCTCTCTTTGCTTTTCTTGCTTTCTTCAAGCTTGGAATCACCTCTAGAACCTTGGAAATGCAGCAGCACTTTGCTCCAAAACTTCTCTTGAAATGGCAATAAAGGAGGAGAAGAAGTGTCGGAGAGCTGCCAAAGAATTGTCAAAGCAATACTACTTCAAACCAGCATGAAAACCCTATATACCTACGACCTAGGGTTCCCTAATTGATTACCCAATCGATTACCAGTTCAGTCATAGTTGTTCAATGGCTATTTTTTGAAGCTTAATCGATTAGCTAATCGATTAAGAAGATCTTAATTGATTGCTGAATCGATTCAGCACCTTTCTGTGCTTTGCGCAATTCAACTGTAATCGATTGACTAATCGATTACCATCCTCCTTAATCGATTGCCTAATCGATCAAGAGGAGGCTGAATTGATTGCCCAATCAATTCAGCCTGCTGTTGTTCTCGCAAACTATTTCTCCCAATCGATTACCCAATCGATTCACTCCTTCTTAATCGATCACCTAATCAATTAAGAATTCGCGAAAAACCAATACCAATCAATTACTCAATCGATTGACCCCAACCCTAACTTGTGTGCATAAGTCTAGGATTCCCTTGCCTAACCCCAGTCAACCGTGACCTGTTAGGACTTCCTCACCAAGTGTCCGATCATCCCTTTGACCGACTTGGATTTTTCCTTGCCTAGTTCCCAACTAGGACTTAACCTGGTTCCCAACCAGGTTTGTCTAACCCTCGAGTTAGGTATAGTCTCTCAGTAGACTTCCACCTTGTCATCGTACAATCTCCCCGATCGACCTGGACTTCACCTAGTCCTACTAGGTGTGCCTAGTCCCACTAGGACTTTTTCAGTGCCAGCGTGTGATCTCCCTGATCCACCTGGACTTCACCTAGTCCTACTAGGTGTGCCTAGTCCCACTAGGACTTTTCCCTTATCAATGTGCGATCTCCTCGATCCACCTGGACTTCACCTAGTCTCACTAGGTGGGCCTAGTCCCACTAGGAATTTTCCCATGCCAGCATGCGATCTCCCCGATCCACCTGGACTTCACCTAGTCCCACTAGGTGTGCCTAGTACTATTAGGACTTTTCTGATGCTAGCGTACGATCTCCCCAATCCACCTGAACTTCACCTAGTCCCACTAAGTCTTTTCCAGTCAAGTCTCCAATCAACCTTGACTTACATGATATTCAAACATCTTACAATATTCAAACATCATTATCAAACATCGAAACTTAAGCTCACCAAGCTTACCAAACATAAACTCACCCGAGCCTAGTCAAACTAGGTCAATCCTGACCTAACAAAGATTGCACCAACACCCACAAGTTGTTGTAACCGTTCCCCTACTCCCACACCTCTTGATTTGTGGTTGTCTGCCAGCTGTTGTTAACTAGGGCATCCTGGTAACGACGGTCATGCACTTTAACTCATGCATTGTCAGTCGTATCTGTCAGCCGACATTCTCATTCAAGAGAGGGGGCATTCGAAATGGTTGCCACCTGTATTAAATATCTCATTATCGTTGTTAATGATAGGCTTCTCTTACCCGCACTCTTTCTCCCGAGCTGGTCTCGGGCTCCACTCTCTGAGCTGGATTCGGGAACTCTCAGTGACTGATCCAGTCCCAAGCACATCTCTTCCGAGGTGCTCTCGGGAGCTCCAGCCTGAGCTGGCCTCAGGTCTCCTTGTCCGAGCTAATCTCGGGCTCTTTTCTCCCGAGCTAACCTCGGGCGGTTATCACCCGAGTTGGCCTCGGGCGATTTTCCCTGAGTTAGTCTCAGGGATTTTCTCTAACATTTCTCATGACACACAGCCTTCCATCGTCACGTGTTCAGCTGGGGCTATACATCCCAATCACATATGTAATTAGGATTTAAGATTTAAGGAAATGTTGATTTTAAAAAAAATCAAAAAGAAAAACTAGGTTATCGCTAAAAGGGATAGAGGCACCTAGATAAAAGATGGTCATGTAGGGTATTGTCCAAAGCATATCAGACCTAACCTATATATATATTGAGAGAGAGAGAGAGAGAGAGAGAGATGATATCATGCTTGGCGCTTCATGAGTGGTCGTGAGTCACGCGCTCTCACGATGCTGCCAACTCAGTTTTTTATATTAAAAAAATCCTTTCGTTCTCTCGCTCTCTCCGTTTGCTTTTTTTAGTATTAAAATATTCCTTTTGTTCTCCCTCCCCTCTCCCCCCCCCCCCCTCCATTATAAAAACTCTCACTGTCACTTTACATTCTCAAATTCTAAATTTCCCTCGCTCTCGTGCCCTTCTCCTTCGCCACCATCTTCCGACACTCTTGCTCCTACCCTCGCCGCCTTCTTCCACGCTATCGCTCTTTCCTTCGCTAGACGCAAACAAAGTTACCTCAAGGTTCTTCTCACCAACCGACGAAGATCCCCAAACTCAAACAAAATCTGATGCTACTGCCCCCTCCCCTTTCATTCTGACATGGATTTTTTTAATTCGGATTTTCAACTACAATGTTAGCTATTATAGTACTATAGTGATACACATTGTAGCAGCTATCTCAAAGTTGCTTCTACAACCTTATTGCTGCAATAACCTTGAAACTTTTAAAACCTTGAAACCACTACAACTAAAAAATTATTGTAATTTTTTTTTATTATCTTATTTGCGTGAAACTTGGCAAACATCTACATTGCAAAATTTTACAAAATGTTACAACGTAGAAGTCTTACTACACAAAACTAAAACACTTTATGTAGCTATTTAAGCATAATTAACTACAATATTATTTATAGTAGGTCAATAGTTGATTTGCAAAAATATTTACTCTGCTACTACAACGTGAAAATAAACTAGCTCTACTTAACTACGTTATAGCAGCTACTTCAAACTAGTTGCTACAACGATGTAGCAGATTTTGTATAAGTATTAGCTACACGTTGTAACAACTACTAGACAATAACTGCTACAATGTTAAACATGTGTACAAGTACTTGTTATACATTGTAGCAACTATTAACAAGAACTGCTACAGTGTCAAACATGTGTTATAGCAATTACTGGTTAAAAACTATTACAAGCTCAAACTAGCTTTATTCTCCAGTAATACTACTACATGTATTAGTAGCTACTTTATATTACTTGCTATACAAGCTTTGCAATCTGGCGGAAAAAACAAATATATGTTGTCTCTCTCAAACCTCCACACTCGATCGTAAGCCCTTTATAACCAGTATATGTTTTTTCTATAAAATAATTTTTATCGTAAGTGTTGCATTCTTTTATTAGAAATATTAATTTTTTGAGTCATATAATTTGTAAGAAACTATGTAAACAATTCATTCGATGGTAAGTCATTTCATTTTAAGTTGTAATTCCCTCTAACATAAATAAATTATTTATATATGATTCTAAATGATGTTTTTAATATAATTGAAAACATATGGTATCTTTAAAGGTCGACAGACTGGGAATTAAGATGTCTAGATAGAAGAATCTAAGCAAGTTGATAGTTTTAAGGGTTTATGATTTTACACCAGAACTACAAAACTAAAGAGGTGGCAAAACGAGCTTTTAAAGCATATTATAATCTAGCACCTACCTCCTTTACATCGAGAAGAAAAGAAAAGTCGTGTGTAGTATGAAGTTCAAACTCCTAGAAAAAATAATCGAAAGCGGATAGTTTTAGTGTTTAGGGTTAATGAATTGTAACAAACTCAGGAATAAATAAAATCATTCTATATAAATTAGTGATGAAGAATAAATATGTTATTTAATTTCAAGTTGTTGTGTTTATGTCTTGTTAGATTATCTTCTGCCTTGAAACTC
Source organism: Boesenbergia rotunda (assembly GCA_024364735.1). Lineage (NCBI taxonomy): Eukaryota > Viridiplantae > Streptophyta > Magnoliopsida > Zingiberales > Zingiberaceae > Boesenbergia > Boesenbergia rotunda. The sequence goes on from JAGFNQ010001072.1 coordinate 68,207, forward strand.
TTGAACATCCTAAAGCTTGTATAATATGTTTCATTCTAGTTGTCGTTGTTTTTATTCCAAAATTTCTGGTTTAATAGATTTTATTTTGTCGTGTATATATGTAACATGAAATCGAAAGACTACAATATGATACTAGTTACTACAATTGTATAGTAATATTCCGAACATCATAACTTTTGACTCCGATATCAGAGTAAGGCGATTTTTTTCGAATCGAAAATCATTCAAAGATTTATAATTTAAAAAAAAATCAATTCATTCTAATATTTGAATGAAAAGTTATAGTATTTAAAAATTTATTACACAGTTATATTAGCTATTTTTTTAATTTTAATTTGAATTAATTAAGAACCTTGACTAACTAACTCTCAATTAATTTGGTGAACCAAAATTAAATTACCTTAATATTTTTTCTCTTTTCACACTAAAAAGAATTTAAAATTTATTAGTAATTTCAACTTTTTATTCTTCAAATTCTAAAAATTTAGAAAATAAAATCACAAATCTTAAAAATACAAATTCAAAATATAAATCTATAATTAAAATCTTCAAAAAGAAAATTTTAAATCTTAATCCAAAACTAAAATATTAGAAAAAAATTTATCAAATTCAAAAAAGATAATTCATATTTTAATGTGAATTAATTAAGAATCTATACCATTAATTACTAACCAACTCTCAATTGATTTGGTAAAATCAAAAATTAAGTTACGTTAATATCTTTTTTCTTCTTACATCGGAAAGAATTTTAATACTTATTAGTAATTTTAATTTCTTGTCCTTCAAATTTCAAAAATTCATAAAATAAAATTACAAATTTTAAAAACATAAATTTAAAGAATAAATCTATAATTATAATTCTTTAAAAAAGATAAATTCAAATGTTAATCCAAAATTAAAATATTAGAAAATAATTTATCAAATTCAAAAAATATAATTTTAAATTTTAATTTAAAATTATATTTTAAAATTTTTAATTAAAATTTCAAATTATAACTAAATAAATTCTTATCTATGTAATTAAGAAATTTAGACATTTTACTAACCTCTAAATTGATTTGATGAAGGCCAAAATCATTAATTACAAATCTTAAAAAGAAAATTTAAAGTTTAATCTAAAATTAAAATATTAAAAAAAATTTATAAAATTCAAAAATAAAGATAATTTAAAATTTTTTAAATTAAATTTTAACTAAATAAATTTTGATCTTAAGTTAAGATTTACTTGTATTTATATATTATATTAAATTTTAACTAAATAAATTTTGATCTTAAGTTGAGATTTACTTGTATTATATTACACATAATACATGCAATACGTATGGGTGATAACTACTATATATATATATAAATAAATATATAATATAATATAAAATAAATATAAAATATATATATAAATATAATAAACACATGAAATACGTATGGTGATAACTACTATATACATATATAATATATATAATATATAATATATATATAAAAGTTTTGATCAGCTGCGGACCGCGTGTTACGGATCGTATGCGGACTGGTGCCTTCATGCCTGATCGGTCTGGTGACCAATCAGCACACTACATGCGACTTCTCGACACCAACGGTGGCCTTCGGCCGCCGCCCTCGAACAAAATTATAACCCGGGGGGTGCGATGAACCTTAGGAGGGAGGGTGAACCCGTCGGGTACGGGTGAACCCGCCGGGGACGCTCCCGAGCCTCCGGTAGCCGATCAGGCACACGATCTGCGACTTCTCGACACCAACGGCGGCCTTCGGCCGCCGCCCCCAAACAAAACTATAACCCAGGGGGGTGCGATGAACCCTAGGGGATAGGGTGAAGCCGTCAGGTACGGGTGAACCCGTCGGGATGCTCCCGAGCCTCCGGTGGCCGATCAGGCAAGCGGTGACCGCGTGCGGACTGGCGCCTGATCGGTCTGGTGACCGATCAGGCGCCAGTCCGCACGCGGTCTGCAGGGATCGATCCGTAGCTGATCAAATTTATATATATATATATATATATATATAGGATTGATATAATGCGCGACCAAGCTATGCGCGCACCTGCGCGCTCGAGCGATTTTCTCTTTTTTTTTTAGAAATTAAACATTTCCTCTGTTTAATATTTTTTATTAATTTGTATTTTTTTTCTCCTCTCCGCTCGTCTTCTTCCTTGGCGCGGCGAGCAACGGGCGACGGGAGTCGCTCCGCTCCGCTCCGACTGTCGCCGCCTCAGTCTGCCGTCGCCGCCTCTGTTTGTCATCACCGCCCGTCCCTGTCGCCCATCGTGCCAAGGAAGAAGACGACCGGAGAGGAAAAAAAAATACAAATTAATAAAAAATATTAAACAGAGTAAATGTTTAATTTCTAAAAAAAAGAGAAAATGCTCGAGCGCGCAGGGGCGCGCATAGCTTGGTCGCGCATTATATCAATACTTTTATATATATATATATATATATATATATTTTATATATATATATATATATATATATAACGCGTATACGCAATAGCTAAAGGATGTAATTGACGATAATAATATAATAAAAGGAAACTACTTCTATCAATTTAAATTTTATATATTTAATTATATTTTTTTTTAGGGTTCACAAAAGATCAAATGAATAGAAAAAATACATCAAAATAAAAATTAAATCAAAAGTCAACTACAAAATTGCCGATAAAAAATAAAATATAAATATAAATTGCTAAATAAATTATAAAAAAAATGTGAATCCAGTTCAACTCGATGCCCACTATCCATGTTGAACAATTCGATTAGTTTTAGTTTATCAATTCAATTTTTTAAAAAAACAAATTCGATACTTTATCTATTCCAAATTTGTATATTTTGAAATATTGAACGGTGCGCAATGATTATCGACCTCCAAATTTTGAATCATTTATTAATTTATAACACTAATGGTAGAAATGATTGGTTAAATAAAAAGAAAAATAAATCAAGAGAATAGTTTTAAGTATGATTAGGTTACAATTCCTTCCACGCAACAAACTACAAAAGGGTTTAGCAAACACAAGCTATCGAAATTCATCGAGTTTTCCTGCTCATGAACTGAGTGGATCGTACCTTCTTTTTTTTTCTTTTCTTTTTTTAGTTGGGGTTACTTTCAGCAGATCTCGATCTCCGCCGCGATGGATCAGCAGCGGACTCCCAGCACGGATCCGTCGGTGGCGGAGACCGCGACGCGGCATCCGGCGGTGGCCTGGACGTGGTGCGTGAAGAAGCGCAGCACGCGGACCCGGCCCTTCACCCGCATCCTGGAGTCGACCTCGATCGCCGTGACGGCCCCGGGAGGGGGAGGCGGCGGCGGCGCGGCGGAGGGCAGCGGGAGGGCGTCGACTGCGAAGGAGGCGGCGACGTGCTGCGTGCGACCGCCGCCGATCAGCCCCGCGGGGATGAACGCGAACCCCACCTGGTTGCCGGCGTAGGCGAGCTGGAGGGTGCTGTCGTAGTGGGAGAAGGCGGCGCGGTTGGGGTTGCGGACGGAGGCGTACTGGTTGAACGTGAAGCGTAGGGTGCCGTTGGCGACGGAGAAGCCGGGGAACTGGACGGCGGAGACCTGGATCTCGGGCTCGCGGGGGCGGAAGAGGACGAAGAGGGCCACGGCGGCGGCGGCGGAGACGAGGAAGAGGAACGCCGTCGCCAGGAGGCAGGAGGCGAGGTTGGTCCCGCCGCCGCCGCCGTGACGCTGGCGGTGGTGCGGCGGGGGAGAATTGGCCATGGCGGAAGCCGAATTGGGGGTTTGCTTACCTTGGATTTCCCCAAATTGATGCTCCCAAATTGTGGTGGGTTTTGTCCTTTATGTTGTTGTCTCTCATTAAAAGCTAATAAATCATAATTAAATTGATTTGTCACTGTGTAGAGGGAGAGGCAACTTTTTATGATTACTGAATGATTCACCTAATGCATTTCTCAAAGCCAAGTGTACTATGAGTTCTATTCAACTCAAACTTTTGTATTTTTTTCACATTCTTTCTTAATCCTTGATCAATCTTTTTAATGAAGGCAAAAGCCATACGGTTTGTAATTAACACATGGATTATATTGGTTCCATATGACAATGGATTCTAAGTTGTCACAATCTTCTAGTATCTCTGTAATTGAAGTGTATTTGATGATCTTCAGAATGATATAGCGCCCAAGGCGAACATCGGTAATGCAAACTTCAATATCGTATATGATAGTCATGGCGCTTCCATTTACGATGACTCGTGTCTCCTTTGCCGTCACAGCTTCCCTGTCAATGCCAATGCTGCAATCAACACGAACATGTGCCAGACCAATGTTGTGTGACACAAAGGAATGAGGTTGCTAGTCTGCTTTGCTTCGCCGATACTCGAAATCCTGGCCACAGTCAGGGCATCTCCTTTTGCTAGCTTGATTGACACGACCAGGTAGAACACCTTTCGTCCTAAAAGAACACTGGAACTGGCAACTGCAGCTCTTTTGCTTTCTTCTTTAGAAGACACACAACTACCATCTTGGAGCACCTGTAGGGTCGTTCTTCTTTCGAGTTAGTGGAAGCAAAGCCAGACTGCACTTGGACTCAGGGCACTGGATGAAGGCATGTGTGACAAATTAGATATGCTTTTCATAATCTGATATTCAATTATGCATCGGCTAAAGCAATCCCCACACCGCCAAATATGTTTTTAAACAAAAACACATTTTGGTTGGACTATTAGAAAAAGATCGTGATTTTCTTTACTCAATGGAGCATAAGGATTTCGACTCTTTAAAATATAATATAAATTTGTAAATACAAAAAAAATAAAATAAAAAAGGAACGAAAGGAAGAACATGTAAATAGGTTTGACCTTCACGCCTCAGAGAACAACCAATACAATCGCAACATGATTCCCTCAAACAGGCATCACTTTTGCAAGTTCAAAACATAACATGCACTGTATGCAAAACATGAGTGGTATTTTTCACACCTAAGAACCCTTGGAAACAAAACCGCATGTCATCCTCTTGAAGGTACAACCCACACACCACTGTTTCAAGTTCCATAATATAAAATGAACTTGGAGACGATGCAACATGCTTTAAAACATGTACCAAAACCCACTTGTGCAGCTTAATCGGCCACAACTATGTAATCCTGGAAGTTGACAGAAGTGCATTTGTACAATGTCCTCTGAGAATACCTATGGCACGTCGCCTCCAGTTCGTCCAGTTTCTGAGAAGAAAGAAGAGAGCATTCAGCAAATGAGACCAACCACACAAGGGAAGATGAGCATTTTCGTGCCCTCAAAAATGTTATGTGTTCAACATTGTAAGCTAGTCAAATAAATAAACTTCTACCGACATACTGAATTGAGCAAATGCATTAATTTGAAGCACTTAATTTAGCAAATGAGTTTCCCCAGTAAAGGAACACCAATTCTCTAAATATAAGATTCTCATTTGCTATTCTGGTAGAATTTGAAAGGAGTTACTACAAGGAGAATAATAGAGAGACATTTCTGAAAATAAATTTGGTCTTGGAGAAATCACTCCAAATGTTATTTATTTATAAAAACGGCTAATTTATGATAATGTCCATAGACATTTAGGCTATGTTTGGTGAGATGTAATCAACCTTGTAATGTAATCAAGATTATATTACAGGATTAATTACTTTATTTGGTACAATTTTAAAACTGTAATGTAATGTAATCTGCATTACAAAAGTTAATTAAAGTGTTGTAATCTAAATTACAAGACCAACAATATATAATCTAGATTACATTACAAGCTCAATTATATTACAAACCGGATTACATTATCCCTAACCAAACGTAGCCTTATTGTGGTGCATTTAGAGGACATAGAATGATGGGATAAAAAAATATATAATGAATGTGAAAAATGATTTCCATATAGTTATAGTCTTTAGTTTTACATTAAGAACAAAATAGAGGCAGAATTTTGGAAAATTTGCATAACTTTTGTGTGTGGCACAACCAACGATACTTTATAGATCAAAATGATAGACAATTAGGAAGCAATTTAAAATTTAACAAAGATGAGAATGTGAAGATAGAGATCTAGTGTTATTAGAAATAATCAAATGAAAAATACTACAATGTGGAGAACACTTAAGTGTAGCTTCAAGAGATGATACAATGAGAAAAAGAAAGATATGTTGAGATGGTATGGACCTATTCAAGAGGATCAATGATTGTGTTATTAGAATTGTGGAATCAATTAGAGTGAAAGGTGTAATGATGGAATCAATGTAATAACAAAGGTGGTGATTGATCTGAATATTGCTAGTAAAACAGCCTTATATAGGGTGCAATGAGGAATAGGATTTATATAGCTGGCTCCAAATACTCGGGACAAACAAAAATTGAACTACTACGATTACCTTAATTAATTAGGAGTATAGATGAGCAGATTAAACTCCTGATCTGGCACCAAGGAAGATTCATTTTTCTATAACTTAAATCAATCAGAAAATTTAAAACGTTTCAAGAGAGAATATAGTATCCACAATATAAAGAAACAACACTTGCGGAAATCTATACACGAATAAAATTAAAAACCACAATAAAAATTCTTACCTAAGCAATTATACAATTGTAGGTGGCACAAAGTTGGAGTAATGCAGTTTGATTAGTTGTATCAACATACGTCTGAATCACTGGCCCATACCTACCAGGAGAACTGGACGACAGTCTTGATACTGATGTCACAAAAAACTCCTTTGGATCCCTTATTTCCTTTAGAGGGTCTGATTCCTTCTTTCCACCATAATGAAGACGAGCAAAGGTTGCTGAGTAACCCACAGTTTCAGGAAGATCTGGCTCACCATTTTCTAGTTCCACGTATTGATCTGGTTGAGCCAGCAAAGAGATGATACTATTGAGCATTCTGCCCCATAATTCACTGAAGTTATCATCTGAAAGGATTGAAGACTCGCAGATCAGCCTTGTTGCAGCCACCAAAGCCAGCTTCCTCTCAGTGGCTCCTGAAATGAGCTTGAGATTAGGAATCCAAAACGTCTGAAGAATATTCAGGAATAACCCATTTTGAAGAGTATCTATGGACTCCACAAGCACACTGGGACCATGCTTAACCAAAAACAATGACATAAATACCACAAAAGAATTCACAAACTTAGCTACACGCCTGCTTTGTAGGCGGATGAAAATTGGCCTCCATATATCTGTAAGGTAAGGCGCTATAATTTCACAAGGAAGATTTTCCACCACAGCATTGAGGACATAAAATCCCAGTTCTTCGGTCTTAGAAGCTGAAAGCAACCCAGTAGACTTCGATATGACCTGCTCCAATCTCCCTTCAGTCTTGAGTACATTGGGAATCTTCTGCAGATATGCCTGGAGCAGTTGAACTAATGCAGGTACGTTTTCTGATCTCTTCCATGAATCATCAGACAGAAGCATCTTGAATATCAGCATATAAGGATCAGAAAGAGGTGGCTTGCTCACATCAACAAGTTGCGAAAATATTTGGAAAGCATATGGCCAGAACTCAGCCACATCTTCGGCTAAAATTTTCTGGAGGATTGGAAACAAATGTATCTCAAATACTTGGATATGTAACTCGTCATTCTCACAGGATCTTCCAATCAGGGCAGCAATAGACTCGAATAGGTAGTGGTTGAAGGTTGGGCTCCTTGGATTATTGCATACCACTGTCAGCACATAAGCCAAGCGATCAACACAATGTTCAGCAACCTTACTACTTATATTGCAAAGGCCAATTACTCTCATGATGCACTTCATGATATATGAATTTTCCTGTGACTCGGGCAACTGCAAAGCACTGAAGAGATTGGGCATCAACTGGGGCAGGAAAGGATTGACATCTGAAGCACTATATCGAGGAGTCAGACTGACTACATTTGAACCAGATACTGTTACTTTGTCCTTCACCATTAACAGCTTCTCAATGCAATTTGCTGCGTATGAATGGACTACATTCGATTCGGCCACAAGGAACCTTGCCAAATGAGGAAAAAGTGCAAGGACTGCTGGCTTCGGTATCTGTACACGGAAAACCGTGAAGAACTTCAAAGCACCAGCTTTCAGCATTGGAGAACCATTTATATCTGGTTCTTGTAGCTCCGGAACAATGACTGATGCGAAGAAGCTCTCTACATCCACAAGGTACCCAGCACTGCTGCCTGCCTTTGGAGCAAGTGCAACCACAAGATAGATTGCATTGTCCTTCTCCTTCCAGTTTTCCACCGGGTTGGCTGCATATAGTTTCAGCATCTCCTGTATCTGCATTGACACTAATGTTGTAACTTGTTCTCTGTAATTCAAGGCTATACCCTTCAGAAGCTCACAAGCAATCCGCCTCCTAGTATCAATATCACTGCCTTCAATATCCCTCCTAATATATTCAATGTAATTCATATCAAACAGCTCTTCATCCTCATCTCGAAGCCGGATGTTAGGGAAGACGATGCTTGAGCATATACCTTGGAGGAAATTAGGGGTACCAAAGAGTGAATGGTGAACGCTAGTGCTGACCGTCGTCAGGAACTTGATGGCTGTAACAGTGAGCTGGTCACGGGTCGGGGAAGAACCTGGAGTCATCAACAGCTGACACACGGTCAAAGCAAATTTTTCAAGGTAGATCTTGAACTCCTCCTCATTTTTCTCCATGTAAAGCTGAAGGTTCTCACAAATAGAAGCTCTTAGGGCGTCTAATGCTCCCTCAGCCTCAACAGCGGGTGAGTAAGAAGTACCGAGGTAGGCAAGGAACTCGCTCATCCACTCGTTCATGTGCTCTTCAAAGAACTCAGGTAGCTCAACAGAATTGAGGGAGTGGAAGATTTCGGAGCAGAGGCGTTGTGACTCAAAAAGTGGGCGGAGGGTCTCAGGAGGGCCCGTGACATTTGCGGAAATGAGCCGGGAGGTCTTGAGGAAGATCTCTAGCAGAGGAGCAGCAAAGCCGTCGAGGCAGTACTTGAGGTCGAGCCGAAGGGCGTTGTCATCGAATGAGCTGCGGAATTTGGAAAAGAGGGAAGTGGCAGCTCCGAGTAAGCCGTTGACAGAGTGATAGTCATCAGCAACCGCGGCTTTGCGGAGGGAATCGACGAGCTCTGGAAGTAGGGCAGGCCAGGATTTGGGGAAATCGTGGGCACTGACGGCGGCGAGGGCCTCGGAGAGCTGTGGCTGGACGCGAGGCGGGGCGTTGAGCATCAAGGCGACGAGGTGCGCCTTGATCTGCTCCTTCTCGGGGGCGGATATTGCGTAAGCCGCATCGTCGGCTGAGGGGGCCCAGTGTGTGCGAAGGTGGTTCTTGAAATGAACGGCGGCGGCGAGGCGAATTTGGTCCTCGACGGCGGGGGCGGCGACGAGCTGAAGAAGGGCGGTGGCGAATCCGGGGCGCTTCGCGGAGTCGGAGAGGGAGGCTTCGGCGGCACGTCGAGGCTGGGGTTCCGGCGAAAGCGATTGCAGGAACCACGTCGCTAGGGTTTCGGGCCGTATGTCCATGGGGGAGAAAAAAAGAGAGAGTGGCAAGAAAGGAAATAAAATATTTAATAATCTCGATGCGAATTTGAAACGGGGACAAGGATTGACGAGCCTTTTATATGGGACGGGGAGGAGGGTCTACAGCTGAAGGGAAGGGATTCGACGCAGAGAAGGTTCCGAAACCTAGATCGGACGGCTAGTTGAATGCATGCTGACCAGATGTGCTATCTCCCTTGAACGAGAAACATACCAATTAGGCTCGACCCAACCCAACCCAACCCAATTGGGCTGCCATCAGCGCCATGGATAAGAGATCTCATACGGGTGAGACGACTTATCGTCTAGCCCGGCACGGCATACATTGGTTTGTGAATATTGTTCTTAAATCAGTGGATCGGACTACATTGGATTTAACTTTTTCTAGAATCGAATTATGACAGAAAATTTTGATTGTGTTGAGCATAGAATGTGATCTAGTCAAGAGATTCATAGATGAAGCGCATCCAACTATGCCTAACTCATGGTTTCAAACTTGATGCGGCAACAATTTATCAACTCATAGTTGAGGTGGTTGACGATGCTTTTTTTCTGACATGGTCGATTGTACAACAAATATTGGAGAACTCATCGGGGATTGCCTCGGCGAGGTCTCCTTTGTTATGTCTAAGTCATCGTGAGTGCTCCAAGAAAAGAAGATACAAAATGTAGAAGATGAAAGAAATTTAGAATTTGTGTGAGCATACCTCCTCCTAAATTATGATATTTTTTTCAGGGACAGAGCCAGGATATTAGTGTAGTATAGACGTAGTCGCTCGGACTATCCAACGAAGTAGCGACGTCGCTGCGTAAGGCAATGGTTGCTTTGTGAGGCAGAGATGGTGGTGTCGGCGATCGAATGAGCAATGGCGGAGTTGATGAAGAACCCTGACGAGATGTAGTGCGCATAGGAAGAGCTAGCAGTCATCATCAGCTTAGACCAATTGGTCCAGGAGAGCAACCTCGAGAAGCTCCCCTACCTCCAATGCACAATGGAGACACTCCGCTTACACCTGTCTATCCCACTGATGCTCCATGAGACAGGTGTTGGCGTTACAAACATTAATCAATCGAAGGCGTTACTAACCTTCATTGTCATTGATGATTCGCTTTGAACGTTGATGTTACCTCGTCTTGAATGTCATTGATGAATTCAGAGGTAACCGTCTTCTTCTTCTCCCTATAAAAGGGCGTCCAATTGCAATCCATGGTAAGCAGAGGTGAGAAGGAATCGGAGCTTCGAATTGTTGGGTTTTGGTTTGTGGCTTAGTGAAGACGGTCCGGTGACGTCCTCGTGACAGCAAGAAGAAGGAGTAGAGGAAGAAGAACATCAAGAATCACTGTAAGTTTTAATCTTTGCAAATCGAATTCATGCTTAGACACCAACAATGGTATCAGAGCAGTTGTAAAAGCATGAAAAATCGTTTTTTTTACCTTTGCGATGAACAAATCGCTTTGATCGCTTGAAATCGTCATCTTCTTCTCGGCGTTTTCGTTCCCCTGGCCGACGATCGTCGACGATCACTTCACGCGCGGGAGATCACTCCATGGCGCCGGTGATGGTGGAAAATCGCTGAAGGTTGGCTGAGTGGGGAAGAAGGTCGCGTGGAGAAGAAGAGGCGGCGGCTGCGGGCGTTGGGGATTAGGTTTCGTGTTTCTGAGAAAAAGTTGGTTTTTTAAATCAAAAAGAAAAAAAAACGAAACCTGTACTCTATAAAAAAAAAACGCTGCTGCCGCGCTACTGCCCAAGGGAGGATCGAACCACAAACCTCCTCTTGAAAGCAGAGAGCTTTAACCAATAGCTCTATTCAGTTATTCGTTTAGATTTGGTTCAACTTATTTAAATTAGATTCTAGTTTAGTTTAAAAAGGATTAAGTTGGTGAAATCGGTTTTGATTAAATCATTAGTTGATTTAATCAAACCGTTTTTGATCAAATAATCTGAACTAAACAGACTAGTTTGATCGTTATGTTGAATCTCAAATTTAAATAGGCTTAATTGTAGCTACAAACAAAAGGAAAATTATATGCCTTTATCTATTTGTGTTGTGAATTGAATTGAACCAGTTTTGTTACTGGTTTGTCGGTTTTGTACTGACATTGTGTATTTCAATTCCAGATGCCGAGATTTATTACCACAATGACTCGTCGAGATGTGCGACGGAATCATTTGAGGGAACAGATAGAGGAGATTGACTTCCTCCCACACCTAGGCATCCAAGGGCATATAGGAAGGCTTGAACGTCTATTTGGAAACTCGAACAGGAAGAGTTTCCAGTTCTAGATAACTACCGGATCGGGGCATTGATTAATTCATTGCCAAGGCGTGCTGAAGTAGCTGCAAGAGGTATTTGGGGATGCTACGAAGGACGTATCTCTTATACCGAGTTGCGTAGAGAACTACTTCGCCAGAATTTTTCAGAAGAGGATCTGGAAGATTCTGAAGACGATCTGGAAGAGGATCTGGAAGATTCTGAGGACGATCTGGAAGAGGATCCTGAAGAATTTGAAGAGGATCCAGAGATGGATCTGATTGAAGAATTCCAAGGGGATCCTGAGGAAATCGAGTGGGATCCAATAGTGGATTCTGAGGAGGACCCAGAGGAAGATCCCGAAATGTTTGAGGACGATCCTGAAATGTTCGAGGACGATCCCGAAATGCCTGGGGAAAACCCTGAAATATTTGAGGAAGACCTTGATATTGAAATGATCGAGGAAGATCCTGAAATATTTGAGGAAGATCCGATAGAATCTGTGGAAGATCCCGAGCCTGATCAGACTACCCAATTAGAAATGAACGAGAGAGTGATAGCCACTGCCATAATATTTTTTATTATGGGAATGATGTCAACTTATCTAGTTCGTTGAATTCTGTCTGTTTGTACCTGCTTATTAAGCCTATTAAATAAAGTTATGTTATGTGTTAACTGACTTGTCAATGATTAGTTCATTATATGATTAGTTCATATTCAATGATTAGTTCATTTATATGATTAGTTCATATTTAAGACAAATGATTAGTTCGTTTAATGGGATGTATGTAATATAATTGATCAATGTTAATTAGATTGGATTATGCGAATGATGAGTGGAAACGTAGTTATCACTTGATTTCGTAAATCCAAGTCAAGTTTACATTGAGTCAATCAAAAATTATGTGCATATGATATACACTGAATTAATGAATAATATGTTTATTTATGATAGATCATGGCAACCAAGAACATCATAGATGAATTGAACAAAGGGGAAAAATTGTATGGGGACAACTATAAGATATGGCATCTCAAGATACAATATGTTCTTGAGGAACAAGAAGTTCTGGAGGCTGTAAATCATTTCATGGTTGAACCTGCTGTTGGTTCGACTGCACAGTACAGATTGGATCTTGATGCCTATAGGGCATGGAAGAAAAAGGACTCCACTGCAAAGGGGATATTGATTAGTTCAATGATAGATGACCTGGTATTTGAGTATGAGCCACTACCATCAGCTCATGCTGTCTGGGTTGCCCTGAAAGAGAGATACAGTGGAGTTAGTGTAAGCAAGCTTCGTCAACTGACAATCAAGTTTGACAGTTGTAAAAAGCGCCCGAATGTAACGATGACCCAACATCTGAGAGAAATGGGTAATATGATTCGGGAGCCTAAGACTGCTGGTCATGAGTTGACCGATGAACAACAGGTTCAAGCAGTTATTCGTTCCCTTCCTGATTCTTGGGAAACAATGAAGCAGAACCTTACTCACAGTGAGAGTATCAGGACTTTCATTGATGTCTCACGCCATATTGAACTGGAGGCGGAGAGAATAGAATCCGCCAGGATTTCTGAGCAAGCTTTTGTAGCTGAAGGTTCTGGATCCAAGAATAAGAAAAAATGGTTTAAGAAAGGAAAGGGGAAGGGAAAAGAAGCTGGTGCTACTCCTGTGCAGGACCCAATCAAGAAGAAAGGAAAGAAGAATGAAAAGAAACCTAAGGGCAAGCTTACTTGCTACAACTGTGGCAAGAAGGGTCATTTTGCTCGGGAGTGTACCGAGCCGAAAAAGGTAAATCCATTTATGTCTTCTTTTCATGAGCTTTATGTTGCTAGTTCGGTGTTGTTAGCTGATTCTTATCCTTTGTGGATTATAGATTCAGGAGCAACGAACCATGTAGCTCGTGATCGAGCTACGTACGTGGAGTACCGTCGTGTACCAGCTGGCAATAAGTGGATATATGTGGGAAACAATGCAAGAATTGAAGTCAAAGGAATTGGCACTTGCAAACTCAACCTTCGTGGTGGGCGCACATTATTTCTGCATGATGTCCTGTATGCTCCTGAGATTCGACGGAATCTTGTTTCTGTGAATTGTCTTCTTGAATTGGGTTATTGTATGAATTTTTACAGTCGTCGAGTAGAACTTAGAATTGACTCTGTGTTAATTGGATATGGTTTTATATCAAACGGTTTCATGGTTCTTGATGTAGAATCTGATGTTAATTGTGGAAATAATGGTTGTTTTTCAAACATTGCTCTTACTAGTGATGCTGATGTTAATGATGAAATTTGTCACGCTAGATTGGGACATATAGGACAAGAAAGAATGAATAGATTAGCAAGAGAGGGTCTGCTCGGCACTCGTGCTAAAGTTGACTTGTCTATATGTGAGCACTGTCTTGCTGGAAAAGCAACTAGGAAACCGTTTGGTAAGGCTATTAGGGCTGATTCAACATTGCAATTGATTCATTCGGATATTTGTGGTCCGATGAACGTGAAGGCTAGAAATGGTAGTTCATATTTCATTACATTTATTGATGATTTCACGCGTTTTGGTCATGTGTATTTGATTTCTCATAAATCTGAAGCATTAGATTGCTTTAATCGTTATTTGAACGAAGTTGAGAATCAATTGGAAGGTAAGGTTAAAACCTTACGCACTGACCGTGGAGGTGAATACTTGTCTGATCAGTTCAAGACAATATGTAATGAGAAAGGGATTATTAGACAGTTAACTATCCCTGGAACTCCACAGCAAAATGGAGTTGCTGAAAGAAGAAATCGAACTCTTCTTGAAATGGTTAGGTCGATGATGGCTCAAGCTAATTTGCCTATTTCCTATTGGGGAGATGCATTATTAGCTGCAACATACATACTTAACCGGGTGCCTTCTAAATCTGTTCCATCTACTCCATATGAACTTTGGACAGGCAGAAAACCAGATTTGAGTAATCTGAGACCATGGGGGTCAGCTGCTTATATTCATGATAAGACTCACAAATATGGAAAATTAGGACCCAGAGGTAAGAAGTGTATCTTTGTAAGATATTCTGATACTTCTAAGGGTTATGTTTTTATTGGTGAGCAGCAAGATGGAACCATCTCTGAAATTGAGTCAAGAGATGCTACTTTTCTCGAAACTGAGTTTCCAACAAGAGGTGAAGTTGATAAATCAACTCCTCTATTTGCAATAGAGGAGGAGGATACTGTTCCTCCATTAATAGATCAGGAATCTCAGGGAATGCCTGAATCTAGTCAACCTAGTGGGAGTGAATTGCCTATAAGTGAATTAGTTTCTCAACAGTCAAACCTGCGAAGAAGTAATCGTAAGATTATTCCTCGGAGAAGGTTTGACATTGAAAATGAGGCATTAATGATTCTCCCAGTTGACGATGAAGAACCTCGAACGGTTGAGGAAGCATTGAAATGCTCAGTTAGAGAAAAATGGAGAATTGCAATGGATGAAGAAATGGAGTCTATGAGAAAGAATCAGGTTTGGGATTTAGTCGATCTTCCTCTAGGCCGAAGGGCTATTGGGAATAAATGGATTCTCAAAATCAAGAGGAAGGCAGATGGATCGATTAATAAATACAAAGCTCGTCTAGTTGCAAAAGGATATACCCAAATGGAGAGTATTGATTTTGAAGAGACATTTTCCCCTGTTGTGAAGTTTGTGTCAATACGTGTCATATTAGCTATAGTAGCACATTATGACTTGGAATTACATCAGATGGATGTAAAAACGGCTTTCCTTAATGGTAATCTTGACGAGGAAATCTATATGGCACAACCAGAAGGTTATATTGCTAATGGCCAAGAGGAAAAAGTATGTAGACTTAAAAAGTCTATATATGGGCTAAAGCAAGCGTCAAGACAATGGACCATAAGATTCAATGAAGTCATCTTATCTTATGGTTTCGAAATGATCAATGAGGATCATTGTGTTTACCTAAGAAAGGATAAAGGAAAGTTGGTCATTTTATCATTATATGTTGATGATATGCTGATAGCTGGAAATGACTTAAAAGTTGTGATTGAGGTCAAGTCTTGGCTTTCATCACAATTTGACATAATTGACATGGGAGAAGCCGAGTATATCTTAGGAGTACGGATCATTCGTGATCGATCAAAAAGACTTTTGGGTTTGTCCCAAAAAACTTATATTACTAAGATACTACAACACTTCAATATGTTTGATTGCAACGTTGAACAAACACCTACAGCGAAAGGTGTTGTTTTGAGCAAAAGTATGTCTCCCAAGACTCCTGAAGAGATAGCCGAGATGAAGAAAAGACCATATGCTAGTGCCATTGGTAGTTTGATGTACACTATGTTGTGTACTCGGCCTGATATAAGCTATGCTGTTGGCTTAGTTAGTCGTTTCCAGTCAAACCCAGGATCGAGACACTGGAAAGCGGTAAAAAGGATATTCAGATATCTCAAAGGAACGGCAGATTATTGTCTCTGCTTCCGAGGGTCAAAGTTGAGCTTGAAGGGCTACGCAGATGCAGATTGGGCAGGGGACCTTGACGACAGAAAATCCACATCTGGCTACATTTTTATGCTGAATGGAGGTGCCATTTCATGGAACAGCAAGAAACAGGCTTGTGTAGCACTGTCGACAATGGAGGCTGAGTATGTGGCTTGTGCAGCGGCTGTACAAGAAGCTGTCTGGTTGAGAAGGTTCCTAAAGCATCTGAAGATTGTTGAAGACAGTGGGAGCCCTGTTACAGTGTGTTGTGACAATCAAGCTGCTATAGCTTTTTCCAAGGATCCTAAATATCACAGCAAAGGCAAGCATATAGAAATTAAATACAATTTTGTAAGGGATATTGTTGACAAGAAAAAGATAATTCTTGAGTACATCCCTACCCGAGCAATGCTTGCAGATCCTTTTACTAAGCCATTGACTAAAGAGTCATTTAATGAACATGTGAAGTCTTTGGGACTACGCAAAATGTAAAGCATTGTAAATGTATTTGTTACATTTATATAAGTGAAATGTTTTGATCTATTCAGTGTGAATGTATTTGTTACATTTGGAAAAAGTCTCGATGAGCATGTTGGCAGGCTGAGATTGGTCCACTCACATGGACAATCGTCTCTATTTGTTGAGTATAAATAGAGGTAAGACCATTACTTATGAGACAGCTTATGTAGTTGTGAATAGAGACATACTCATAAGTTGAGGTCGCCTTGATTTTGTATCAAGATGAGATCATTTATGTAATGATCGAAGTAAATGCACCCACCATTCACTAAACCTGTTTAAAGTCAGATTGGAATTCATAAGTTGAATTCGGATTAGACGTTAGGTATGTCTAGATCGAAATCTGTACGATGTTAGATATTTGAGAAAAACATCGTAGCATGTGATTCATACCACGTGTGCTATAGCGACAATAAGGGTAGTAAGAGAAAGGATCCCTGCTTCTCTACTATGTGAGACCCTTGAGATTATCAGTTAATCTCAATCTTACCCTAAGTGACTATTTAGCTGTCTACTTGAAGTTTTAATCAGTGTTTGCTACTTTAGTGTGTGTCCTATTGACTATGGATGATTCGGTCTATGGAGCATAACTAGGAAAGCAACTGATTAGAATGAATAGATTCTAGCTGAAAAGGAAGATTAAAATTGGTTTACATCTGTAATACTTATTCACTGGTCGACCAGTTACATTTTTGTTAAGTACTTAAAAATGTGATTGTGAATAAAAGTATTGATTTGAGATGACGAACATGCTCTTGACACAGATGTCATGTGAGGGATTAGAGATGTTCATATTGATGTAAATATTTAATCTGGGGTAATGGCAAGTTATTGATGTCTCTGATTCGTTCGATAGAGCAGCTAAGTTAAGTGTAACAACTTTCTTAGCATTAATTGCTCAGTGTGCTTGCTGTCGCACGAACCATTTTCCCTGAAGTATGAGTTGAATGCTCCTATATGGTCTTTGTGACTTCCTTATATAGTCTTAGTGACTAGATGACCTATATGGATAGAATTGGACGAGTGGGAGATGTTGGCGTTACAAACATTAATCAATCGAAGGCGTTACTAACCTTCATTGCCATTGATGATTCGCTTTGAACGTTGACGTTACCTCGTCTTGAATGCCATTGATGAATTCAGAGGTAACCGTCTTCTTCTTCTCCCTATAAAAGGGCGTCCAATTGCAATCCATGGTAAGCAGAGGTGAGAAGGAATCGGAGCTTCGAATTGTTGGGTTTTGGTTTGTGGCTTAGTGAAGACGGTCCGGTGACGTCCTCGTGACAGCAAGAAGAAGGAGTAGAGGAAGAAGAACATCAAGAATCACTGTAAGTTTTAATTTTTGCAAATCGAATTCATGCTTAGACACCAACAACAGGTGGAGGAGAGCCAAGTGGTGAGGTACATGTTTCGTTACGGTCTTGGGTGGTGGTCAACGTGTGGGCAATCGAGGTGGCAAATGTCAGTGTGGAAGGAGGCGGGGGTGTTCCGTCCCATGTGATTCAACCCAAGCGGCAAGGCAACGGTGGCGGACTTCAAGGGGTAGTTTTTAGAGTTCGGTGGTCCTACCCGAGGATGCAATTGGAGCTCTACGAGGTGTACTGGTGGTGGCACAGATGACCCACTTCTTCGAGTGGGCACTGCCCCGCGTCATGGAGTCCAGCGAACTAGACATGGGAGATGTCTTCGAGCTAATCTTGCCTAGGGCGGTGCGACTGGTGATCGTCCCTGCACCTCACCTGCCCTCTTAATTGGAGGAAAAGTGATATCGCTCACCCTAAATGGTCTAGTATCGTTGATCACAAGGTAAGATATAGGCAAATGAATCATGAGGGACATTTTCTCCTAGCATAGTGGTCATTTATATGGGAAAGTCGCACACCTAACAAGACATTTTGCATCCGTTAGAATAACCCTAAGACTCATTAAAGCAAAACACTCATACATATACTAAATGTGCTAACCTACAGAGACACACTTACCCTCTTTATTGATACTAGTGAGGATTACAATGAATAAAATATCAGGGAGTAAATACACCATTGCTTCTTCCTTAATAAAGCATATTATAAATATTTATTTACATGTAAATATATATATATATATATAATAATTTATTTTTATTTTGTAGCCCGGTATGGCCAACATTGGTTCCTCCCATGTTTCTTTCATAATTGTTACTAACATCACTCTTTTATGATATTAATATTCTTCTTCTATGATTGTCGCTGACCACCATTATTATCTTCCTTTTAACAATAACCACCCAAAACTTCCATCCATAATGACTAGTATAGAGTACTATTAGGCTTGTTGAGATTTTTATATCGATGTGGATGATGATATGTCTGGATCTTCAATGTTGATCCAACAATTAAGCCCAGTTAGTCATCTCGACAATGAGTCGATGACTCGAACCAGTGGAGATGATATGGTGATGTGGACCTTGTCCCATTTAAACTCTTGACACACTGTTTCGGTTATCGAGGTACCCCTTTGAGTAATAGACACACCCCTTTTGGTATTGTCATTGTCGACTTATATATTCTCGTCGGTCATCGAATTATCCCTTCGGATGTCGACACACCCCTTCGAGTAAGCTTTCCTTACTATTGGACCTTGGATGGCTAGAGAGGGGGGTGAATATAGCCAGACACTTATAACTTAGCTCTTTTAAGATTTTCTCTGCACTTAAGTTAGCAGCAGCGGAAACAAAACATATGCAGAGAAACAAACTTAACAGAAATGCAGAAACAGAGAATACAAACCAAAGATCGCTAACAAGGATCGTTTACAAGGTTTGGAGATAACTTGCCCCTACTCCTTGGCGTGCCCGTAAGGTGGGCGATCTCTTGATCGTCAGCAGATCAAGCCCCGGTGAACACCGGATAGTAATAGCCTCCTTCTCGGTAGAGCAACCTCTTCACAATCGCCTCAGTAAGATGGAAGTTAAGTGCACGAGACAACAAGAAGGAAACTCTCAAAGATCTCACAGGAATGCTCAAGCACAAACTACACATAGAGAGCTCAACCTCACAGCAAAAACTCCACTCGTTTTTCTGTCTCTTCTTGTTGCCGCTCCTCTGCATCAGCTTCAACTTAAGCTCTGCTCACCATCACAAGCTTCATCAGCATCCACTGAGCCAGCCTGAACCCACTGACCTCCCTGAGCACTCAGTTCACTGAAGACCTCCTCTCCAGCTGAGCCTCCGTCAGTCGCTAGCTGCGCCAGTTGCCCGTTGAAACCTACGATGAAAAACAGCCAAACCTGCTCACAGGAAAGCCTCCCATTGACCCTCCTTGAGTGTTTGAATCATCCCTGTAAAGCCTGCACACTTCAACAGAAGCTTAGCAAAATATATCAAATGAAATCAGCAATGTATCAGAGAATCGGTACAGAAAACAGACACGATCAGAGCGTCTGACAGTGAATTTGAATTAAAGTTCTGCTCCTGATCAGGTCCCCAGACATATCAGGATGTGGCCTGATCGGTCACCAGACCGATCCAGCAGTCTGCTGCACACTCCTGATAGGTCCCCAGACCTATCCAGCAGTCTGCTGCACACTCCTGATCGGTCCCCAGACCAATCAGGATGTGGCGATCAGGGTGTGGCCTGATCGGTCTAGGGACTGATCAGGGCACTTCCTGACCAATCAGGATCCAACCTGATCGAACATAGAGAGGAGCTCGCGACATTTGATCGTTCACCAGAACGATCTGAATAGTATTCCTGATTGGTCACCAGACCGATCAGGAGTCGATCAGTAAGGTTCCCAATCTCACTGTATGCTCCCTGAACGGTCACCAGACCGATCAGACATAGCTGGATCGGTCACCAGACCGATCCACGAGGGAACTTCGTGCCAACTTCCCTGATCGGTCACCAGACCGATCCAGGCAATGTTAAATCTCCCCTAAGTCACGAGAACAAGCTTCCAGCCCTTCTCTGGCTCGTTCTTAGTCCCCCGGACCAAGACTCCGCGCCCAGTTTCACTCACTGGGACTTCAACCTAGCCCTCCAAGCTAGGACCTAGCCCTCCAAGCCAGGATTTCAAACACCTGGCTTCACTCACCAGGACCCGCCTTCACTCACCGGGATTTCAACCTAGCTTCACTCACTAGGATTTCAATCACCTAGCTTCACTCACCAGGACTCGGCTTCACTCACCGGGATTTCAACCTAGCTTCACTCACTAGGATTTCAATCACCTGGCTTCACTCACCAGGACACAGCTTTACTCACCGGGATTTCAACCTAGCTTCACTCACTAGGATTTCAATCACCTAGCTCTCCAAGTTAGGACTTTTCCACACCTAGCCCTCCAGGCTAGGACTTTTCACACCTAGCCCTCCAAGCTAGGACTTTTTCACACTTTTTCACACCTAGCCCTCCAAGCTAGGACTTTTCACACCTAGCCCTCCAAGCTAGGACTTTTTCACACCTAACCCTCCAAGTTAGGACTTTTCACATGCCAGCGTGCGATCTCCCGATCCACCTGGACTTAATCCAAATTCAACCAAACTTGAATCAAACTTAAATCTGTGTCAAACACCAAAACAACAATCAGGGTCAGACTGCATCAACACTTACGGATTAGAGTATTAAGATCGAGGTGAAAGCTACGTCTTCTTTCCTTAAGACGATATTGTTCAGCCCAGGTGCTTACGGTTTATCGATAATCATCTACTAAGATAAAATGACTTATGTTTTTAAATAAGAGCACTCCAAATTTAGAGCTTTGTCGACTTTTGTAGCCTTGAAACTCTTAAGAGAGGAGACATAAAAGAGAACTTAAGAAGAGAATTCATAATTTGAGAATTGAGTGGAAAGAATGAGATTTGTTTTATAAGAATGAAGAGTTACACCCAAGAGGTGAAAGGTTTATTCCAAAAGGTGAAGAGGTGAAAAGACATAGGGTGTGTCTTTTCACTTTATCAATTATCAATAATTGATTTGATTAATCAATAACATTAATTAATTAATTAGATTAATAATTTAATTAATCTATTATAAATATTAATTAATTAATTAATATTACAATCACGATTAATCTTTTAATCGATCAATTAATCAATTAATGAAATTAATTCAAATTTCACATCTTTAAATGGCTCCACATAGATTGACATTCACGCATACTCGAGTTAGCGATTATGTAATCGCATTCATGAACCCAACTCATGTGTGAGTCAAAATTTTTGTTCGATTATATTAAATTAACCCTTAATTATACATTAATTTCTCATTCACTTGAGAAATTGATTTATGACGGTCTATTCACAAAATAGTAATTTTATCCCTATTTAATTTATTGGTCACCAAAATCAATCTTCCAACAATTTCTTACATGAATAGAAATTATGGATAAGTTTTAAGTCTCAAACAAGAGTTTCATTGGAAGTCTATCGTATCCGGAGAGGTAGCTTGTGATTTTGAACCTTTCGTAGTGGAATATGATCGGATTTACTTGGCTGCCCAATGAACCATGTCTTGAATTGTTAACTGTTGGTGTAAACTAAGATAATCATATCCGCACAATAGCCCCTAAACTTTTACTAGTTCTCTATCGTGCCCGTTTGGCCATGGACAAAGCTTGGGCTTCATAAGTGTTTCATTGAAGCGATTCATCTTCACACTTATATAGGTGATCTCCTATTAAGAGCATTCTGTAATACCCTATTATACCCTTTGCGGTATAATATAAGAATCATTAAGAACTTTTGTTCATCCTTTACTCATTTTATGGGTTGCACTTTTGTCTCCAGGAATGAGTTGGATTAATTACTCTTATGTGCCTCTAATGTTATAGCTTAGTTGTCCCTTTTGAACCATGATCTTGGGATCTCCAGTCAACATGGTTGGGTTACCACTAGTCGATTTAAATATTGAGTTTCAGACTCATTCTCCTAGACATGCAATATAGTTGATATCTCAGTAGACCTTTTTTAACTAGATCCACACAATTTCACCACTAAAGATATACTGCTTTAATGGGATTAAGTCTTTTCAAGACTTACCATTTTACATTAGAGTCCTTCTCATAATATCTTAGATACCATAATGTATCATATATATTAGCACATATCGATATATTTTATGTAATTAATTCTTTGAAACCCTAATTTAGGTATTTATATCTTATCTAATACCTCCCATATTTATTGGTCCACCCTCACATTTATATTCACATTTATATGTTTCATTAGAAGGTTTGTGACCTTTCAATGCCTTATAGAGATTTTTCATTTTAATCTTACTGGGGCTTGTGATTTGTTGAGAGGACATTTTCCCTCACAATTTCCAAGATAAACCCAACACTTATCAACATAGTTTTATCATCTTCTCAATGTTTAGTCACAACATTGTTGAATTGAGGTGAATGAGATATATCGATTATTGAATGTTGCTCTTCCTCGAGAAACATTCTTTGAGCAATATTCTTCATTCTTTCCCTTAATCACCATAAATGATCTTGCTTAATTGATTTTTTCAACCACATTTTTAGTGTTTTTAAAACACTTTAAGGGTCTTAATCTTGCTTAAAAGCAAGTCTCCATAACTCTAATATTCTAATTTTATCGAGTTAAAACTGTAGTTGTTTAATCAGGATGATGACCAAGATTACTCTTGTTCTCAAAAAGTGCTCAATCTAGAAAGTATGCATCACTTCATCTTCCAATTTTACCGAACTAGAGTTATGATCGTATGGTTGGAGCATTGACCAGGATTGCATTTATTTTTTTACGGCAATTTACCAAAGGGCGTACGTAACAATTGGAAATTATCAAAGGGTGTCCCATGGTTTGTATTTTACCAAAGGGCACATCCCTTTAAGTGAACTTCCTCTTATACCCCTCCTGCTATGTACTGCTTTTCTCTTTCTCTCTCAGTAACAAATTCCGAAACGTCTGCACATGCAACGTGACTTAATTACTGACTTTTATTTTAAAATAATATACTATGGAATCAGTGCTAAATTAAAAAATGTAAGGTAAAAATTGAAAAAAATATTTCATTTAAAAATTTTCTCATCCAACGTGATTTAAAAATATAAATAAATGATTTTTATATTTGATTAATAGAAATTAATATATTAAATAATATTTAATAAATATATTAATGTATAAAAAAAATTTTGAAAAAAAACTGACCGTGGGTGATTTCAAGCCCAGCATGGGCCTGAAACTTTTTATTTCAGGCCCAGCGTGGGCCTGAATTTTTTTATTCACTACAAGAAAAAATGCTTTTAATGACATTGAAAAGTGTCATCATATATTACTTATACTGACATTTTTGCTATAGTGACATTAAGTAAAAATGTCCTCTATAGTGATGTCGTCTAAAGTCTTATCATTTATGACAATTCTTAATGTCACTATAAAATAAAAATAGTGACAATATTAATAGCATGTAATGACAAAAAATAGTGTCACTATAAGATTTGTAATGACATTTATATATGTTGTTTTATTATAATAATGATGACAAATTTATATGTCCTTTAAAATTATTTATCAAAATAATTATAAGTGTCTTGAATTTTATTTATAGTCATAATAAAAAATGTCACTAATGATAGTTTATAAAGTTAATTTAAAATGCCACGTTATATAATTTATAGTGACACATATAAATGTTTGCTAAATTAGTCTATAAGGACATATAAAATTATCATTAATAGTTATTTATTATGACATTTTGAAATGTCTTCATATGAATTTTATAATGATATTTTTATCTACATGATTTGATGTTCTATTGTGACATAAAAAATATCATATATTAATAAATATCTCACCCATTTTCAATATTTTCATGATATAAATATTTACGCATATAACTAATTAACATAAACACAAATAAAAATTTTAAATTAAAATTAAAATGTTAATCAATAGTTGTCAATTTTTTTACAATACAAGACTGTCAAATTGGTCACCTCAAAAAATATCTATGCACTAATCACAATCACAAATGTACCCAATGTATTTAGTTTAAGAACTAGCAAAAAATTAAATCTCTCCTAAAGCAAAACATAACTAAACTTCCAAACTTTGCTGCATCTTCAATCTTCAATCTTGAACCATCACATCTTGTACAAAATCCAATATTCTTGTCACCTACAAAAAAAAATCATATATTAATTTGTGTAAATGAAATAAAATTAAAATAAACAAATCTCAACAATATTGATATTGACTCACCAAAAAAATTCATTGATCTTGATAAGTGAAAGACATATTTAATGCATGCATCTTCATATTGATATTGGCTCTAAAAAAAACTCATTTATTAAGCGAAATTAAATGCATGCATCTTCATATTTCATGGATGCTCAAACCTACAAAAACAAAAATAAATAATATTTACAAAGATATGTTACCTGTTTCAGCTTTCTTTTAAGAAGCAACACTTGCATGGTGAATTTGATATTTTGGAAATAACTCAATTTAAGTAGAAGAGTTAAAATGCTAAAGAAAAATGCAAACCATTTACCTCTATCTTAGTGTATACACTCCTCAGTTCAAATTGTGCTCAAGATTAATGTAATTTGTACTTCTTAATTCAATCTCAATTTCCACAGGGTTCATGAATATGGATCATAAGAAGGCTGATAGATACCTGATCCTTGGTAAGTCCAGCAAGATTTAGTTGCAAATTATCTTTTGCTCCATTATAAACTTATAAAGTGGACTCTGAAAAAGAACAAAAAGGACTAAAATGGAATAAAAATCAGAAAAAAAAAGAAACATCTACACTAATCAAGGAAAAGCACTCTCATTAAGGATGAGAGTAGAACAATAATTAAGCAACAAACCTCGATATAGAATTGCTTAACCTTAGATGAACATGGATATTGTAATAGTTTGATCTCTCCTCTCTTGGGATTGTAAAGAACATGGATATTATATACCACGACTAGATTAGCTCCATTTGATTGCTTTGAACTGTAAAAACAAATAAATATTAAATACACTGATCAATACACAGGAAAAGCAACTAGAAATAGATGATTAAATATTAAACCATGATGAAGAGGAAGTATAATATAAAGCGAAACATCATTTACTGGACTACCATGAACCTACAACACATTGCAGAAGATATTTATTAGAAAGTAGACAACGGACAGAAACTAGTAATAAAGAATAGTTAGAATACAGCTGCATGAGTGCGACAGTAAACTAAATGCCAATGAGTATAACAATCCTAACAATTATGAAAAGAATATATTTAAATAAATTATACCGGAAGAAATATACAGTAAGTTAGCCAAGTAAATGATACCTTTAGGAAAAAGATGCAATTTCATTATCAGCATGGTTTATGATCCTTGACTGATCAATAAAAATAAGATAATTAAACATAATTGAATACTAATATCAACTAAAAATAAAAAATAGCAAGTAGAGTATAAACGTGTGGATCTTAATTAAACCATTAGGGCCTACTTCAAGTACACAAATCTGAGCATCATTATCTCTAAGCCCAATTTTATTAAACTCAATTGTCTCCTGATACTTCAACAATAATTTGATTCAGTAAAAACAATACTTGCTATATCTATAGATATATATATAGATTTATACAGGGTAGAGTAGAGATTTTCACAACAAGCCAAAAGGCATGAAGAGAGATTCGTTCAATTTGATCACCAAGTCGATCGATCAAGAAATAACTTTGTGAATCTAAACATGCTTATCTTGGAGATAAATCTATTTTCTTTAGGAGATAGACATTTATGGTAATGTTTTTACAATCTGAAACTGAAATTTCTCCCAAGAAAAGATGCACTATTGTAAAATAAATCTTTTGTTATCTTGTTCGTTGTCAACAAGTCCTGGAAGCTAGTTAGTAAATGTTTGTGACATCAGGTAATCTTTATGCTATATGGTGAAAGAGTTGTACTCTACTAAGATGGTGTTGATGTTCAGTAGCCTTGTGATATAGTAGATCAGTTACATGCCCTAGAGTGTAACATAAACAAAAAGAATAAATAGCGAAATTGCGATAATAAACTTCCCATATCTAAAAACTTAAAGAACTAATTTTAGACGATGGATTACCATGGTAATAATATCTACTGATGATGGAAGAATTGTCTTAGACAGTTCATCCTTTGTCACATCGCAAACAAAAGTGTTTAGTCGCTCAGATGCAAAAGCTCCATTTTCCTGTTGATTTTAAGAATTGGTACATTTTAGTAAGTATATGGTTACAACCACAAGGATGACAACATGATTTCTAGGTTAGCAAAATTTAGTTATTAACACATAGATTGTTATACCTTTACTATTGCAACAACATGAGGTGAAAAATCACAGGCACGTACAAAAACATTTGGAAATGAAGCTAGAAGTGGGAAAAGAGTGTTTCCAACTCCACAACCAACCTATCAGAAACCACTGAAGCTGATTAGAAGTAGAAAAATATCGAGTTAGTTGTCATATTTTTTATGTAAAATAAATAGAAAAACTGTACTAAAATCCTACAAACAAAGACACAATTAGGGGTTGGAGATAAGTAACTCAAACTGCTGAACAATAAGATACAGGAAATACAAGAAATGTAAATAAAAAAAAAAGACTGAAATGAATTTATTTTCCATGTGGGATGAGATTATTTGCCTAGTATATCAGTATCATTCCCACGCTGGAGCATAGAAGAGCTAAACATATCATTTTCTGTTGATAAACATATAACAGTTTAGTTCAGTCTTAAAGGTTTGTGTAAATTCAAACCAAAATTAAAAATCAACCAATAACTTAACCAAGTATCCAAACTAATTTGGTTTTGATCGGTTTGATTTATAGCGTTAAGATTATAGATGCTCATTCCTAGAGGTGGATAAGTGGGCCAAACAAAAGATACTCATGGTAAAGCCTCAGTTCTTGAGACTTTGTTCCGCCGGATGAGACACTTTAAACAATATCATATCTTTAAAACAAATTAAAAAGATAGTTGATGCGAATATGTAAAACTTTTTTAGATTACAAAAAGAAGTAAATTAAAATAAAATTAAAAAAATCAAGAAAAGAGAGAGGATAGGAAGGAGTCTATCACTTACCAGTAGAAGAAAGGTTGACGTGCTTCACTTTTGCGCCATTCTTCATAATAAATATGCAGATTATGGCCATATCGATGTCTTGGATCAATCTAAAGAGATTAAATAATGAGTGAACACTCAAGAAGAAAATCCATTTATTGAAGCTCAAATTATCATAAGATTCAAATGACTTCCAAGAGATGGACACTGGGGAAAACTCTCAACAGAATGTCACTGGTCAATTGAAAATAAAATAAAATAAATTAGACATATCCCTAAGCGAATATAAAAGGTTCCTTGATTTTAGTTTCAAAAATAAATAAATAAATAAATAAAATGAAAGGTTCAATAATTAGAGATAAGAACAAAAGGGAAAGGATGACTTCCAGTCTATCAATGTTGCTGTAACTCAAAGGAATAGCAAACAGTTAAGGTTAACAAGGCATGATAGTTCCCTAAAGAACTGAAAGGACAGATTGGGCAGTAACCTGCTATCTGGAAATAAGTGGCGTTGTGAATCCCAGTTCTTAAAGTAAATTTCTCTTGCACGCTGTAGGAAACAGAGTACCTTTTACATGCTTAGAAAGAGTAGCCAAATTATATGTTTTAAAAAAAAGTGAATGAATACTTTCAATAGAGTTGTACCTCATTTCCCCCTTCTTGAAGGGCGGTAACTTCTTGGGAAGTAAATTTAGCCATAGATATGGATTTAACACGATGGGTAAACTCCCAACTGCAAGGAAAAATGATACAACATGATATATCATATAAATAATGACAGGACAAAAATAGGAACGAATCCATGCCGATTAAAAGAAAAATGTGAACACTTACTGAATTCCACTGCAATTTGTACAGATAAATGTCCAGAACATTAGCATAAAAATCGGACTATAGCGACCTTCAACATTAGCAACTCCACCATCCATTGGCATAATAATCCACTCTCCTATGGTGAGCTCCCAGCAGCAGTACACGGATGCGGCGGCAGCAATCGGACTTGAGTGCTTGCTCGGACAGCAGAGGCTGGCCCTTGACCAGCATTGTGGGCGGTTGTGAGCAGGAGCCGACTGCTATGGCGTTGCTGTGTTTCCCTCGCACGAAAGGCCGTCGATGATGGGGGATGTGTGTGTGCGCCGGAGGAGGAAGGAGGGCCCAAGTGAGTCAGTGATCGGGCGCCAACTCAGGAAGGAAGGATTGAGATGATTAAGATTCGACCCTGTCCAAGGCCTATGATCGCCGTTGCCAACGACGATGAGGGAGAGCAGGTGGCGATGCGGTCAGAAAAGAGAGATCGAGAGAGAGGGGTGACGTCGGCTTGTACTCGCTGCGGTGGCTCAGATCAAGAAGGGCTTCGAAGGTTGCAGGCTGCAGCCTCGCCAAGGTCGGGGAGGAAGGCTCGCGATTGGCACTTCAAGGTGGTCGGCAACTGGCTCGTGCTCGCGGCGATCGGTGAACCGCAGGGAAGGAGGAGGAGGAGATGCGCTCAGCTTCGGCTTCGAATCCTACTTGCCTGCGCGAGGGGAGGTGGTCGCCGCGATTTGTGAAGAGGAGAAGAGGGGAGGAAGAGGTCGGGCGAGGGAGGAGATGCATAAGAAGAAAAGAGGGCGGCGTTGGTTTAGGGATTTGGCATATATATATATATATATATATAAGGTTAAACAAATTAAATAATTTTGATTTATTTATAATGACATTTATAAAATGTGTCATGATAAAGGGTTTAATCAGATATTTTATTTATAAAATTAATCTGTTTTAATAAGTGTCATTATAAATAGTTTATCATGACATTTACTATTAAGTGTCATAAAGTAAATGTCACAATAGGCCTTTTTTCTTGTAGTGATTTCAGGCCCACGTTGGGCCTAAAATCTTTTGATTCAGGCCCGACGTAGACTCAAATTTTTTTTTCTATTTTAAAAATATATTAATATATAAAAAAACGTATCAAAACACTTAATTTCATATTCAAACGCAGGGCCTGAAGTCATCCCAAGAAGGTCTGAAGTCAAATAACTTCAGATCCTATAAATAATTAATTTAATAAATAATAATTAAATATAAAATAATATTTTTAAAATTAAAAAATTTTTAGTGAGGGCCTGAAGTCTGATGAGAGGGCCTGAAGTCTGATGACTTCAGGCCCTCCATCATATTAAATATAAAAAAATATAAAAAAATTTTTTATAAAAAGGTATAATATATAATTATATATTATTTATAATTTTTATAAAAAAGGTATAATATATACTTACATAATAATAAAATGTTATTATAAAGAAATCCAGATATGGAAGGTCCATCAATGGGTTTTGGTCAAAACCCACTGATATTTCTAAACTACTCCTATTTTATTAGTGATATCTAATATATAGATGTTTGGACACCTAAAACATCATCTCCTACCTCTACCCTCTCTATTCATATGGAGTTTTCAGAAATCCAGATATGATAGGTGCATCAGTGAGTTTTGGTCAAAACTCACTGATATTTCTAAACTACTCCTATTGCATTGGTGATATAGAGTGTATAGATGTTTGGACACCTAAAACATCTTCTCCTAGGTCAACCATGTCTATTGATATAGGGTTTTCATAAATTCAGATATGGGAGGTCCATCAGTGAGTTTTGGTCAAAACCGGACCTTCCATATCTGGATTTCTGAAAACTCCATATGAATAGAGAGGTTAGAGGTAGGAGATGATATTTTAGGTGTCCAACCATCTATATATTAGCTATCACCAATGCAATAGGAGTAATTTAGCCATATCAGTGGGTTTTGACCAAAACTCACTGATGGACCTCCCATATCTGAATTTATG
Organism: Boesenbergia rotunda; assembly: GCA_024364735.1. Classification (NCBI taxonomy): domain Eukaryota; kingdom Viridiplantae; phylum Streptophyta; class Magnoliopsida; order Zingiberales; family Zingiberaceae; genus Boesenbergia; species Boesenbergia rotunda. The sequence continues at coordinate 98,804 of JAGFNQ010001072.1, forward strand.
AAAACCCTATATCAATAGACAGGGTTGACCTAGGAGAAGATGTTTTAGGTGTCCAAACATCTATACACTTTATATCACCAATGCAATAGGAGTAGTTTAGAAATATCAGTGAGTTTTGACCAAAACTCACTGATGGACCTATCATATCTGGATTTCTGAAAACTCCATATGAATAGAGAGAGTAGAGGTAGGAGATGATGTTTTAGGTGTCCAAACATCTATATATTAGATATCACCAATGAAATAGGAGTAGTTTAGAAATATCAGTGGGTTTTGACCAAAACCCACTGATGGACCTTCCATATCTGGATTTCTTTATAATAACATTTTATTATTATGTAAGTATATATTATACCTTTTTTATAAAAATTATAATAATATATAATTATATATTATACTTTTTTATAAAAAATTTTTTATATTTTTTTATATTTAATATGATGGACGGCCTGAAGTCATCAGACTTCAGGCCCTCTCATCGGACTTCAGGCCCTCACTAAAAATTTTTTAATTTTAAAAATATTATTTTATATTTAATTATTATTTATTAAATTAATTATTTATAGGATCTGAAGTTATTTGACTTCAGACCTTCCTGGGATGACTTCAGGCCCTGCGTTTGAATCTGAAATTAAGTGTTTTGATAAGTTTTTTTTATATATTAATATATTTTTAAAATAGAAAAAAAATTTGAGTCCACGTCGGGCCTGAATCAAAAGATTTCAGGCCCAACGTGGGCCTGAAATAAAAAATTTCAGGCCCACGCTGGGCCTGAAATAAAAATATTTCAGGCCCAGCGTGGGCCTGAAATCACCCACGGTCAGTTTTTTTTTCAAAAATTTGTTTATACATTAATATATTTATTAAATATTATTTAATATATTAATTTCTATTAATCAAATATAAAAATCATTTATTTATATTTTTAAATCACGTTGGATGAGAAATTTTTTAAATGAAATATTTTTCAATTTTTACCTTACATTTTTTAATTTAGCGCCGATTCCATAGTATATTATTTTAAAATAAAAGTCAGTAATTAAGTCACGTTGCATGTGCAGACGTCTCGAAATTTGTTACTGAGAGAGAAAGAGAAAAGCAGTACATAACAGGAGGGGTATAAGAGGAAGTTCACTTAAAGGGCTGCGCCCTTTGGTAAAATACAAACCATGGGGCGCCCTTTGGTAATTTCCAATTATTACGTACGCCCTTTGGTAAATTGCCAATTTTTTTAAGATACATTCGACTCAAGAAGTATACATTCCTTGGTCTTCCAATCTCATAGAGCCAAAATAATGGTCTTTTGATTGGAGTGCTGACCAGGATTTAATTTTCTCTTCAAGAGATGCTTGACTCAAGAAGTATGCATCTCTTAGTCTTCCAATCTTGTCGAGACAAAGCTACGACCGTCTGATTGGAGTGCTGAATAGGATTGTATTACTCTTCGAGAGACACTCGACTCAAAAAGTATACATTTCTTGGTCTTCCAATCTCGTCAAGTCAAAATTGCGATCATCTAAGTAAAGTGCAGACCATAATTATATTACTCTTCGAGATACACTGACTCAAAAAATAATTAACGAAGTTTTTCAATTCCAATCTCGGGTGACCAGCCCGGCCCCACGGAAGGTTCCCATCAGCCACCAGGGTAAATCGGGAAGCGCTCGCGGTGGGCGGTCTAGAAGCCCAGCGTCCCAGGATTCGCGCCCCATTTGGAGAAAAGATTTCTACATATACGCCGTAGTTAAGGATTAAACCGTAGATGCCTGGTATAGTGACTAGTCGCTCTACCACTATACCATAGCCCCAAGGGCGAGATACACTCACTCAAGAAGTATACATTCTTTGTTTGATCATACCGAACTAACCCTTCATTATACATTAAGTTCTCATTGACTTGAGAAATTAATTTACGATAGTCTATTCATAAAATAGTCATTTTATCCCCGTTTAATTAATTAGTCCTCAAAACTAATTTTCCAACAATATGTCAATCTCCCAAACAATACGCTATGTGTCTAGACATACCTCCTGAGCACCTCATAAGTCTGAACATGTTGCTAAGCATTTCATGATTTCTTCTCCGACTCTTGAGCACTTTGGATTCTGAGAGCACCATCTAACTCTGGACCTGCATGCTAATCATGTTAAGTTTCCCCGAACTTAGCTTCTTCTTAAACCCTATGTACTAGCGCAATCTTCTCTTTTCTTATGGACCCAACCCGATAGATCAAACCCTGATAATCACAAATTATTATGGATCATCAAAACGAGGTGGAAAAGGCTATAGGGAAGGGTTTAAGTATCGTTCGTGCAACTTGACACAAGGAATGCTCGCCCACAAAATTCAAAGTGGATCAGTGTGTGTTCACTTTGAATGAATCCAATAAATCTGATAAAATCAGATCAAATCAATAAGTTAATAAGTAAATCGAAGCGTTTGACAAATTAAAATCCAATAATATAGCTTTTGACTTTTTTTTTCACTACAGACTTTTTATTTTTTAAAACCCTGAATCCAGATTTTATTCTACATTTTATTTCTTATAACCTGTTTTTTTTTTACATTTTAATTTAATATCGTCCATAATACAACTTGTCAACACAATAAATACAACTTTTTAACACAAATATTATAATTTAATTAACATTTAGTAGCACTTACAATTTTGTTTAACTATAATTATTAAATAAATATCTAACGTGAAAAGATAACTTTTGCGCAATTTTACGATGTACAACTCTTTCACATTGATATCTAACGTGAAAAGATCACCTTTATACCATTTTAAAGGTACAACTCTCACACAGATCATGTGAAAAAAAGATTAATAATTATCTAAATTATTTAAAAGAATATAATATTAAAATATCAGAAATTTTGATTAAAAAAATCTCAATTTGTCCATTGGGTTAATTCTCCCCCTTAGGATTTTATTTTTTTAACTCTCTAACAGTCCTTTTCACTCCCTAATACAATTTTTTATTAGGGTGTAAAAAAGTGCGAGATTTTTTTTTTAATTACTCTAAAAATTTCTAGTAGGGGACACGTACTTTTCGTGTCTTAAATCTTAAACCTGATAGTAAATTAGTAATTCTAATATCAAACTTTTAAAAGATTTTTATAATTTTAAAATTGGACATTTATTTTTTTTAATCTCAAATTTTAAAAATAATAATTTTAATACCATGCAATAAGAAACGCCTCAAGTTTTTTTTTAAAAAATTATGATTAAACGTCATAACCTAATTGAGAAGGTGAACCCTAAAGGTTTCGATTTTAATTTTTTTTAGCTTGAACACTACAACTCAATTGGAAAGGTGAACCCTAGAGATTTTTAATTTTTGATTTTTTTAACTTGAATATTATAATTCAATTTGAAGATGAACCCTGGATTAAAATAAAAAAAATAAAGTATTAACTTTGATATAATTTTTTTTTAAATTTGATATCTAAAATGTCAAAACTAAATTTTGTATCTAAAATGTATTTTCTCTATTCAGTAGGTAAAAATTAAAAATAATAAAAAAAATACGTTTTCCCTTATTTAACTTTAAAATTGGACCAATTAAACAAGCTGATAAAATCGTTGTACAATTAAATCTAAAAAAGAAATTTTGACTTGGTTTTTAAAATTTTTATTTTAAAAAAAACTATAAAATCACGCGTTCGGAATGAAAAAATCATGGGTCATCTTCAGTTTTTTTCTTATTAGTTTTAGTTTTCTCGATCCCTGTTTTTATAATTTTCTTTCCTCTATCTTTTACCTTGTAAAGTCCTAGAGCCGATCCTACAAATATAAAGAGAAATAAATATAAATACACAGACAAGATGCGTAGAGTGAGGAAGTATCTAATTTTCAATTTTTAAGAATCGACTCCTGACTATTATACTAGAATTGTCTTGGGTACATTATCTATACGCCTTAGGATTTTTTTTTTAAACTTTTATGATTTATTTGAGAGGAGGAGAGAGAAGGAGAGGGAATAGTAGAAAAGGGGAAGAAAATTTTTAAATTTTAATTGTAAAGGAGTGAGTTAACAGAAATGATAGGATAAGTAATCTTGCTTATCCATGAAAAAAAAAATTCTTATAGATCCCAAATGCCTAATTAACAGAGTTCTTTTCTATCACTCCGATCGCCCTTTTTTTCATCGATTTCTTTTTTTTATTTCCACTTTATTTATTTAATGAGAATAAAAGAAATCAAGTAATTTCATTTGTTTTGTTTAAATTTTTTTACATTTTAAAAAATTTTCTAATAAGATACTTTACTTAGACTTTAAACTTAGGTTTTAGATCTAATATCAATTAAAAAATATTTCATGAACTATTTGATATTATGGATGATTGGTTACGCAGAGACTGCTTCATTTTTGTGGATTGGTCCAGCCTATATATTGCTCTTTCCTTGTGCTTATTTTGTTTTAGGAGGTTGGTTTAGAGGTACAACTTTTGTAACTTCATGGTATACTCATGGATTGACAAGTTCCTATTTGGAAGGTTGCAATTTGTTAGAATATTTTTATAACTATATATATATAATTTTTATTTTTTTACTTTTAAATATGGTGACATTAATTAAAATTTTCTCCCTTCCAAAATTATAGAGAACATAAATAATTAAGGGATCATTTGGTTGATTCTATTTTTTATTTTTATTTTTTTTAGAAAATCATATTTTCTTATTTTCTGGAGAATAAGTTTATTTTATTCTCTAATTTTTCATAAAATATTATATCTTTTTTTAAAATAAATCTGGAAAATATAAATCAAACACGTTTTCTAAAAAATTATATTTTTTAAAATATAAAAATGAAAAATAAACATACAAACGTTAACTTTTACTTTATTTTTTTTTCTCCTCCCGTTAATCAATCTTTCTGTCGTCCCATCCCGATATAACCTTTGATAATCATATAGTATTATCGAGTATCGAAACGAAGTAAAAAGGACTCTAGGGAAGGGTTTGAGTGTCATTTGTGCAACTTCGAGACAAGGAGGGCTCGAGAACAAAAATCAAAATGGATTATATAGTATTTTTAAGGGAAAATTTTCTTAAACTCCCCAATCTCAAATTCACCTTTGCATGCAGTCCCCATTCGAAATTTTCTTTGCATGCAATCCCTGATGGAATTGACAAGACAGTTTTGTGAGTATTATTTGAAGAAAGTTTAGTATAAAAGTTAGAAATTTGAGTATGTAAGGTTGCATCCTCCACGTCAAGAAACTGTATACTCAAATTTCCTAAATTAGTACTAAATCTCAAATAACTTATACTTAAATCTTTACAATGTATACTCAATTTCACTTTTTATATTCAATCCATCAGGAGTGAATGCAAAAATTTATCAAATGGGAATCTATAATTTACCATATTTTTAACTGTGAATGACTCCAATAAATCTGATAAAAATAGAGCAAATCAATAGGCGTGAATAATGGGTTAAAACCAAATTCGTTGAATCAATAAATCAAACAGCTTAAATTGTTTTTTTCTAGATAAATGGAACCGACCAAATTATATTATCAAAATTGAATAAATATAAAATCGATTAATTTAACGAGTTACCAAATTAATTGATCAATTAATTGATAGCATTATATTGGATAGTCAAATTATCGATCAAATTGCATTGTTAAGACTATAATATAGTCATCCATAATGAAATTTGATTTAATAGGTTTGGATTTATTGATTTTAAAATTGAAATCAAATTGAAGAAAGATATTTTGTTAAAAAGTTGAACTGATCATTTAAGACAGAGTTTGAACTAATTAATCAAACTTAATTTCCGAACTCGATCAGTTAAATTATATAATTCGATTTAACCGATCATTTATTCACCCTTACAAATCAATATATTAATATTTCACTGATGACAGAGTTTTTAATTTTGTATTTATATCTTTTAAAAACCTAAAAATAGATGTTATTTTAAATTTTATTTCTTATAACCTGATTCTGTTTTTATTTTTTACATTTTTAGTTGATATCATCCCTAATTTAACTTGTCGAACCCCATAATATAATTTTATAACACAATTATTATAATTTAATAGCAATTAAAATTTAATTTGATAATAATTATTAATATGCAATTTTATGATGTACGACTCTTTCACATTAATCAAGTGAAAAAGGTTAAATAATTATCTAAATTATTTAAAAGAATATAATATGAATATATCTCATAGGAAAAGTTGATGATGATGATAATAATAATAATATATTTTTGCTCTTATTTCACTTTAAAATTGGAGCACTTGAATGCGTTCACGGACTCGTTTTACAAATTAAATCGAAAAACGAAATTTTGAATTAGTTTTTTATTAATTTTTTAAAACTATGAAATCAGTTTTTATTCTAATTTTTAAATTTTTGTAAAAGTGGAGTATACCGGACACGAGTTCGGTATGGGAAAAAGAGCCCTAAATACGGGGCTTTTATCATAATATATAAACTAATCATCTTTATTTTTTTTAATTTTCCTTATTCGCTGCTCAAGAACACAAAAAACCCAAAATAAATTAATCAAATAGAATAAATCGAAATCGATTAACTTTATTATTATTATTTATGATAAATTAAACCGACAAAATTTTATTATAAAAACTGAATAAATTAAATTGATATGAAATCGATTAATTCAGTCTGTCATTATAGATTGATATAATGCCATTGAACAATGAAGTTGCGTAATTACTATTTGATTTAAAGAGATTTATAATATGGTAAATAAACTTTTGATTTAATCGGTTTAATAAATTTGCAATTTAAAAATAAAACTTAACAGAATAAATCAATAAATAATGTTTTATTAAAAAATTAAAATTTTAAATTAACTGAATTTAACTTCTAAATTTAATAACTAGTTAATTACCATTTAACTGATTTGTTTTCATCCCTACAAATCAATATGTTAATAAGGTAATTAAGTCATTTTACTAATTAAATTCTATAATCTATTTTATGACTTTGGTTTTTTAATGAAGACAGAATTTTTAATTTTTAATTTTATTTTTTTAATAAGAAAATCAAATTTTATTTCTTATAATATTAAATTTGATTTTTTTAATACAAATATTATCTTACTATTTAATTAAGAGTCTATATTCTTTATTAATCAATTCTAAATTAATTTAATGAAGAATAAAATTAAATTATATTAATGTTCTTTTTTTTCTTTTACACCGGAAAAAAAATTCAAGACTTATTAGTACTTTAAACTTCTTATCTTTCTAATTCTAAAATTTCAGAAAATAAAATTACAAATCTTAAAAACACAAATTTTAAAGTAAATCTATAATTATAAATTTTAAAAAGAAAATTTAAATCTTAATACAAAATTAAAAATTTAGAAAATAAATTATCAAATCCAAAATAGATAATTTCAAATTTTAATTTAAAATTATATTTTAAAAAATTTAATATTAAAATTTTAACTAAATAAATTCTTTATATATATTTATATATTATATTACATACGTAATATCTAATAATTTAATTAACATTTAATAGCGCTTACAATTTAGTTTAATAATAATTATTAATTAAATATCTAATATGTAAAGATCATAATAAAAATTCTAGATCTTTTACTAAATAATTCTCAATTAATTTAGAAAGTCTAAAATTAAATTATAAAGACCTATACAATTTTACGAGGTACAATGAAAAAAAATTTATCTAAATTATTTAATTGAACATAATAGGAAAATATCTCGTAAGTAAAAATTACAATAATAATACTCGTAATAATTTCCCTTATTTAACCTTAAAAGACCAATTAAATGCATTGATGAAATGGTTTTACAAATTAAATCCCAAAAATAAAATTTGGCTTGGTATTTTAAATTTTTTTAAACAATTCTAATTTTAAAAATTTTATAAAAGCTGAGTCAGCAAGACTCGGCATGGGAAAATCACGGGCATCCCTATATATAGACTAATTATCTTTATCTTTTTTTACTTATTCGCTTCAGTTTTCTCCCTCTTCTCTTTATTCCTTTCTTCCCTTCTCTCCCATCGCCTCTTGCACCGCCCCACCGCCCCATGGATTTGCTTCGCGCTCGATCCTCTCCTCATGCCGCCGCCAGTTTGCAGCCGTCGTATCGGAGCAGGCTCCTCTCCGTCGGACCGCTTCGGCGGAGCATCGCGTTGCGGTGTAGAAGAGAGGACCAGGACTGGCCGACCCTGGCCTCCGGGAAACCGGCGGAGGCTGAGAATGGCCCGCTGATGGCTATTCCTAGCGCTCGGGTCGAACTCAATGGTGAGTTCCTTTTTTGTTTTTTAATTTCTCTTTTTGAGTTCGTCGACGATGAGTTGCTTCGGCGTAGTACTCTGCGAGAGGTGTCGCTGTGGATCAAATTAGGTTTTGCTTCTGTTAGTTCGTAGTACGGATTTAAGTTTCATTAGAAAAGATTAAATCCTGTGTCTTTTGGAAGTACATTCTGAATGTTTAAAACCTTCGATTTGCCCCCGCCCACCGTTAACAGTCACGGCGGAGGCCTTTGCGACGAACGCGCCGGCGTTCTTGCTGCTCCCCTTCAAAATTTCCATCTGTATAAACGAAAACGAAGCTTTTCTAAATTCGGGCTACCAAGATAAATTTCGAGGTGTGTTTTGAATAAATTTCATAAATATTTATAATATTTTAAAACAGACTCACGGTGGCTGATCGCCTGATCCAAGTAATCCAATGGGGGCAATTCCTTTGGGACCACAAAATGATAGAAGATTTTAACGGTTTACATCCCGATGAAAATTCAACGAACCCACTAGCCCATACTACTTTCGGCCTCCAAATTCATTCTTTAATGAACCGTCAGTTCTCCCCATATAATTTCCTTGGTTAGTGTTAACTTGAAATTGCAATTGTTATCTTTTTTCTTGGTTATGTTCTTTACTCTATCAACTGGTGGCGAATCCAATCTTTTTGGTTTTGACATATTTGATTTCTATGATATCTACAAAAAAAATTAAAAATTTGAGAATACTGATACATGCTAAAGATAATATTATAGTTGGTCGTAAAATTTGTGTGGCACATGTTGATTAGGTTATGTAGATGGGTCAATTTGTGTGGCGCATGTTTACCATCAGCTGGTCATTATTTGTGGAGGAATAAACAACAAAGCCAATGTCTTGCTTTTCTGATTATGTTTTAGCTTCAAATGAAACATTATCTACGATAAATTTCAATTTTCTAGATATTATTTATAAATCTATTTTTATTATTTGTTTCTTTCATTGTTATCATCATCATCATCATCATTATTATTATTATGTGTGTATGAATGTATACATCTGTAGTAGTTTCTTAATTGTCATTCTTTCTGATAAGATGTTAATTTAATATATAGGTAATGGAAGGGTCTCAGTTTCTGGAATTCTTGATACCATTACTGAAGTTGATGATTCTAGCCTTTTCTCTAATAGCATTGTCAACGAAATTGAGCAAGACAAAGTTTTAGTTTCTAGCAATGTTCTGGATCTTACTGCAGAAGAGAATGAAATTGATCAACAAGAGATATCCCAGGCTAGTATAACTCACAATATTGTTTTTGTTAGCGCTGAAGCTGCTCCTTACTCAAAAACAGGAGGACTAGGGGACGTTTGTGGTTCATTACCTATTGCTCTTGCCTCTAGAGGACATCGAGTAATGGTGATCACTCCAAGATACCTAAATGGTGTTTCGGACAATAACTTTGTTAATGCTACTGATCTCATGGTGCGCATCAAAGTTTCATGCTTTGGAGGAGTGCATGAAATCTCATTCTTCATGAATACAGAGAGGGTGTTGATTGGGTATGCCCTTTTAATCTGGATACATACAACTATATACTTCCTTTCTTGTATATGCAATGAGATGAATCTTAGTAATTGACTGATGCTTATTGTGAGATGTAAAGTTGTTAGTAATCTATCTGCACTGACATGTTTATTCATTTAGAATTGGATATTCTTCAGTAATATGCATTTTCTAAGGTGTAATCTATCACCATCCTGATTCACCATATTTTAATTTCTGGGACTCTTGCACAATGAAACTGCTTATTTTTGTGTGTTCAAAAGATTCATACATTCTGATTTCAGGGTAGACTGTCTGTTATCAGTGGGATAAAACAATACCTCCTTTTATGGTGATGGTGTTCATTCTGAAATTGCACTTGTTCCATCTTTCTTGTAAGCTCTACCTGTTTGTTTCCCATAATTTTTTAAATCGACTTCAAATATTTGGCAGAGAGAAAAAGCAATGCATCTCATTCTGACTACCAAGTTGCAAACATATGTTCATACATACGTGTTCATATATTACCAAACAGATGTCCTTCATTGCAGCAACCATATTTATTCTTAAATAATCTATCTCATTTGTCTTGTGTAATTAGGTATTTGTTGACCATCCTTCTTATCATAGACCTGGACATCCGTATGGCGATTCAAGTGGTGCATTTGGTGACAATCAGGTTTGCCCTAATGAAATTACCAACAAAATATGTGATTATAAGAGTACATTTTCTGCAATCATATGAAGAAGAAATGTTTAATTTTGCAGTTCAGGTTTACAATCTTGTCATATGCAGCTTGTGAGGCTCCATTAGTGCTACCTCTGGGAGGTTATACATATGGAGAGAAAAGTCTTTTCGTTATTAATGATTGGCACGCATCACTTGTATCAGTGTATGCACCTACAATCTAACACTAATTCTTACATATTGTTTGAATGTGATTTGTTTATATGATTATATTCTGGAGCAGAATACCTTTTAAAAAACATTTTCTTGGGAGAACACATTTATTTTATGGCCCAGTGTTAGCTGATTCTTGCCTATCAAATTCTTCTGCACACTTCTTTTGGATCCTCAAAGAACTCAAATTTGAAGGTCAATTTATTATGAGTATAATAATGTCTTAGGAAGTTTCCTTTAGACCTACCATACTGCATAGTCAACTAGTTGTTTAGTGGTTTCCCAATAACAACTAGATTACAATCAGTGACTGCATATTTAGTGATCTTGTTTCTGCAATGTTTAATCAATGGATGCACGTGAAATTATTGGCAACTGCGAGAAACTTGGAACCAATCTCATGGGGGTAATGATATTTAACTTGCATTGGTGGTCTGCATAAGTTTGACAAAATATATAATTAATAATGGAACTGATTCATGTAGATAATATTATTACTTGGTAGACCAAGTAACCGTTGTTAATTTGTCTTCATTGAGTGTAATTCCTGATGGTGAATTTACAGTTTGCATTATGTATATAACCTATCAATTTGGTTTGGAACACACAAAAATATGAATTTTGTAATGGTTAAACTTTGATGTTTGAAGCATAACACCATCTGATTTCCGGATACTATGAGTTGGCATTATTCCTTGATTTTGAGATTTGCTCTTGACTCAAGCATACTCATGTTGATTGAAACTTACATACAATGTAGATAATCCATTTTGTTCACGGAGCTTTTGAAAAGTATATTGTATAGGACTATCATGGGAAATATGCTGCATATTGATGATTTCATCTTTGTGTTGACATTATTGCCAAGTTTATCATCTTATTTATCTGAGAATTATTTGGAATAATTTCTATTGTTTACTTCATTAAAAGGTATTCTCTTTTGATGACTTTTTTTTGGAATGCATTGAACTTAGTCTTCTGGCTGCAAAATATCGTCCACATGGTGTTTACAAAGATGCTCGCAGCATACTTGTTATTCATAACCTCGCCCACCAGGTAAATATATGTTATTTAGATGTTATTTCCTGATGTTGACCCCTATTTGGATTCTCATTCTTTTAACATTGCTTTCTATCGGAAGGGTGTAGAACCAGCAATTACATTTTGCAACTTGGCACTGCCTACAGAGTGGTATAGTGCTCTTGAATGGATTTTTCCTACTTCAGCTCGAAAGCATGCGCTTGACAAGGGTGAGGCGGTTAATTTTCTTAAGGGTGCAATTGTTACGTGTGATCGAATAGTCACTGTCAGTGAGGTCCTTTTCTGCTCTTAAACATTTTTTCCTCTTTATATCAATCAAGTATTGTATGGTTAAAGGAAGTTGTATATTTCTCTTGCCTGTTATTTTATCCATTTGTCATTGGTGACAGGGTTACTCTTGGGAAATTACAACTTCAGTCGGTGGGAATGGTCTGAACGAGCTTCTAAGTAACCGAAAATATGTTTTGAATGGTATTCAACTATATAAAATATCTCCATTCTTTTTATAAACATAATCAGATTATAATAGAACTATAAAGGGTGTGAAGGTTCTCATACTTAGTTCTTTGTCCTAGGAATCACAAATGGGATTGACGTTGATGAATGGAACCCTACTTCAGACAAACATATCCTGTTCCATTATTCAGTTGATGATCTCTCTGGAAAGGTTTGTTAGAATGGCTGTTATTTCCACGTCATTGGGATTGATTTCACACTTTTCTCACTCTGAGTGAATTTAACTATGTAGACTCAGTGCAAAGCAGCTTTACAGAAAGAGCTTGGTCTTCCTGTCAGGCCTGATAGCCCACTGGTGATGTTCTTTAAAAGATATCATCAATCACGTGTTTATAGCTTATAAATCTCATTGTGAAGTGATGATAATGGTTCGCAGATTGGATTCATTGGAAGATTGGATTACCAAAAGGGCACTGATTTGATCTGTTCAGCATTGCCAGAGTTGATGCAAGATGACGTCCAATTTGTAAGTGCTTCCCTAATGCATTTGAATGATTACTTCTTTGCTTGCTTCCATAATGCATTTTTTTTTAATAAGTGCTTCGTTTTTGTGGCAGTATCTCTTCTTTCCTTCTCACTCGATGTGCTTTATCCTGTTTCAGGTTATGCTTGGATCAGGGGATGCAAAAACTGAAGCTTGGATGCGTTGGTCCGAATCTGTCTACAAAGAAAAGTTCCGTGGATGGGTTGGATTTAACGTCCCAGTTTCTCATCGAATAACTGCCGGGTATGAAATTATTACTAATATTACGTTCATGACGATCATGAGAAAACCAAATCTGACGCTTTTAACTTTAATCGAGCAGCTGTGACATATTCTTAATGCCCTCGAGATTCGAACCCTGCGGCTTGAATCAGATGTACTCCATGAGATATGGGACTGTCCCCGTCGTCAACTCCACCGGCGGCCTCAAAGTAAGATTAATTTGAAGTGCCGTAATTTTTTCAGCATTTTCAAATAAACTCTTAACTCGTTTCTTTCCTTTGGTTCAGGATACCGTGGAGAATTTCGATCCCTACGCAAACGATGGCAGTGGTCAAGGAACAGGGTGCGTACTTTATATACGATATGGTTGTATATGATTTGATCATTTCCAAAATGATTTTCATGATATATTATTGGTCGGAAATATTGATAGGTGGAGATTCACACCATTTTGTAAGGAGGCCATGCTAGCGGTGAGTCTTGTAGACTGTTTTTATCTTTGTTATTATGTTTTTATCAGAGACGAACCAGGAATTTCATATGGGGCTACGTTGGCTCTAAATTCCTGTTAGGGCCTATTATTATTGAAGACTGTTATAAAAAAACGACTTTCTTTCTTTCATTCATTCATTTTGATGTTTGCAGGCATTGAGGATGGCAATTCAAACGTACAGAGAACATAAAACTTCCTGGGAAGGGCTCATGCGGAGGGGAATGTCAAAAGATTACACCTGGAACACTGCTGCGATCCAATACGAACAAGTCTTTAACTGGGCATTTTCCGATCCTCCGTATGCTCGATAGTTGGTAGATTTTGTCGGCTTTCTGGTTAATAGCAATTTTTATTTCTATTTTTATTTTCTTTGATGCACCAAATTTTGATCCTTCTTGTAAAGTAAATAATGGTCCTATTTTATTTGTTTAGAATAAAGTTCATATTTTTCGACTTCTTCGTGTCATTGTTTATTGTTAACTTAATTTAGCGTAATTTTAAAGTTCTAATAATTCATTTTCTTGAGCTTCCAAATCCGTCGATGGTTATAGAAAGAGGCACCGAAAATGGTATTGATTTGAGAATTGTGGGGGTTTTTTAAGAGGTTGTTATTTCTGAGGGGCTAATTTGAAATATTCTCTGAAGATTTATTTGACCTCGGAATCAGGGGAGTGCCCCATTGTTGTTATCGTCTAAACAAAATTAAAAATCGTATATGGAACGGGGTCGCTGTGGTAAGAACGCCCGACGTCTCCGCCCGGTCCCGAGGGATTCCGCGGTGGTTCTGCCGCGCCGATGATTCCTCCGCTCGCCGCCGAGCATCCGATTCTCTATGTCTGCGTCGCCCGCGGCACCACCGTCCTCGCTGAGCTCTCTCGCTCCGCGGACGATGGACCTCGCGACGGCGACGAGGACCGCGGTCACTTGCCTTCGCAGCTCGCGGACCAGTGCCTAGCCTCCGCGCCCCGCTTCCACCGTCACTACTCCCACACCGCCGGCGGGCGGATCTACGCATTCCTCATGGCCGACCCTCTTGTATTCTTCGCCATCGCCGACGACAAGCCTCTCGCCCCCATCCTCCACCTCCTCAAGCGCCTCCGCGACTTCTTCTCCTCCTCTTCGGTCCTCCATCGCCGCTGCTCTTCCTTCCCTGGACCTCTCCCACGTCTTTTCCTCCAGGAGGACTTCCTTCCGGAGCTCCGCCGCATGGTTTTATCCCTCGCCTCTCGGACAGAGGATCCTCCCCCATCGCCCGCCTTCCCTAATACCCTTCCCAATGTTCCTCTTCCATGGCACTCAGACGAGGATCAGAATCGGAAGAACAAGATGATGATTTCAGTTGTGGATCGCGACATTGACGATTCCGACCATGGAAACGGTGGGTCGAACCCGGCTCCCAAACTCTGGAGCCAGTATGTTCGGAAAATCATTCTCGTTGATCTCCTGGTCTGCTCCGTTCTCCTTGTGGCCTGGATATTGTTTTGCCGGGGCTTCCAGTGCATCAGCCATTGACATCCATCTCGATGTAGTTGCTGCTGATCTCTGCTCCATCATTACGATCGAGCTTGAATATTGCGGGTAACCGATCTTCCCACTCTCCCTTTCCTTATCCCGGCAAGTTCATTTACCTTTCCGTTGGTTTTTTATTTCACACCCCCTCGTATCTCTGTCTGTATCATTCGTCCTTGTAATTTGAGGAATTGATAAGAAGCTTGCATATCCGCATACAATTGTTCTTGTGAATTTGAAGAATTGATAAGATGCTTCTCTCCCATTGATGTTAGTTTTTGATCGATATAGTTAAGTGACAGGATGGGCTCCCTTGTAAGGATAGTTCGAATTTCTCGCATGACATATTATCGAATTACTCGGAATGCTATACTATAGTTAAGTGACACGATGGGAGAGTCTTGGTGTAACAATAAAATTGTTGTGTATAACTCAGAGATCATGGATTCAAATCTCAAAAATAATCTTTTATAAAATAGAATAAGACTGCTTTTATGTGTACTAGACTATTCCTTTTAAAGTGAATATGGATTTCAATCGAATGAAAGATTAGGACTACTTTAGCATTAGCATAAAGATTGTATGAAGGATGTGTTATTCCTATCTTGTCACATTGAAGTTATTCCTTCCTTTCCTTTTCTTCCACACAAGTTGTTCCTATATCTTCGTATTCCTCTCTTTCAACGTCGGCGTCGGTAGACAGTTAGCTATTTAATAGTCCATTTGATTCAAGGAGTCGTTAGAAGGTAAGCAAGCTTCGAATGAAACTTCTTTCATCCTCTTAATTCCTTCACAAGTTATTCCCAATACCATGCCCAAACCCCTTGCAGACGAATAGGGATCAGTTACGGAGACTCATTATAATTGCGATATAATTCTTGTTAGATAGTTTGTCATTGCTAAGCTTATATGGAAGACAGAACAAGTCGGTACCAATTTCAACCGTTTCGCTTTTGGTTGCCTTCCTGGACTAGCCCACATGGAAGAACTTGGCGTCCTATTCCTACCCGACAAAGATCGATCGCCCGTTCTTCATCCCAGCCTTCGGCCCAGGCAAAACCAATGTCTCCCATGCCAACATCAACATCCCGAAGACCAACCACAGCTCGAAAAGGTTCTCAACAGCCATGTATGAATGTACCACACAATCGTCATTCGACGAAGATCAAGCCCCCATCGACAATGAGAGAAGCCTCAAAAGCCCCCGTGCAGATTCAACCAAGTTCGGATAAACAACCGAGAGTAGTAGCTCAGGCGAAGTCGCGACCTCCATTAACCTCTCCCTCATCAGCCATCACATTGCAGGCACAAGCAACATCTGTAGAAAAAGATACAAAGCTAAGTTCTACGTCATCAGTGAACCTCGTTAGGCGGAAATCGAATCTCCGACGTGTAACTGTTAATGCCATGGAGAAAACCCCTGTGGAATCGTATTCTAACACTTCCACCCTTCCCTTAATATCTACAATAGCAACTGAGCAACTACACAATGTAGAAGACACATCCAAACAAAGTGAAGACTCAAACATGAAACCTGAATCCATCAACATAAAAACCGAAGTAGCTTCGGTATCCAGTGATGTTAACAAAGAACAGAGACAGAGTTCTAACGAAAAGGGGTGCAAACTTGCAATTTTCCCTGTGTCGAAAGATTCATTTACCGACGGTAAGCGAGCTATTTACGAGAAGGAGATCAAGGAAGGCCTTTCTACACTAAAGCAGAAGATAACTGCTTCAAATTCTGGTCAAGGAAGGAGTAATGGTTCATCAGTGAATGTCATTACTTTAGCAGGCAAGAACAATGGAGCATCCATGGTTATAGGCTACGACGATACCAAGACAGAGAGTGTCGAGGCAGGCAGCAGCAGCAGCAGCAGGGAAGTGAGGAATCACAATGGAGAGACGGGTTTCACCGCTAGCATCAACAATAATGTTCAAAGCATCAATAACTCGGCCATCGAGCAGAGTTCATGCAGTGTTAGGCACCCAGGCGTCCACTTGAAGATCTCTGATCGATCATCGGAAACTTTGGCTTCCGATAAGGCAACGAAGACGAGGACTTTCGCGCCGCTCCAAGGCCAAATGACCTCTCAAGAACCAAGAATCCGAAGACGATGCCTTCGAGCATTGTTTATGGAATCTAGCGAGAGCGATATAGAAAACCCCCAAAAGCCTCGACGTCATGGATGCCGCTTCAGCTGTGAAGAGAAGAGGAGGATGAAGAATGACGATCAGCAATTGTCCACGACTAAAGCTGGTGCCTAGGCAAATGGAGAAGGCTACATTGAATTCCCAACAGTGTGTCAATATTCTAGTCATGTTGTATGATTTTATCTACTAGCTACTTTCTATTAGTTCTTTTCACTGCCATGTATCATGCTAAGTCTCTCTCTATAAGTTGTGCTCTGATGTGAATTTATGAGGATGACAATTTTCCATGCGGATTTAGATATCTGCGGGAAAAATTCAAAATGGGGCGGGTTTAAAGATGTATTATCAGATTTGGATTCGGATTCGGAGATTTTTAAAAATTTCCGAAATAGATTGGGGTGGGTATGGGGATGCTATCTCTATCCCCGAACCCATTCCGATATCTTTAATAATAATAAAATATTAATAATTATTAAAATAAATCAATAATATTAATATTAAAGATGTGTGAAAACTCTAATGAGTATCGCTCACTAGTCACTCATCGTCTCCACAAGTTGGAAATTCTATTATTTTTACAATCATGTTTGGAAAATCCTATTATTTTTAACTTGGAAAAAAATGAATATTTCAAGTAGGGATGGGGACGGGGATGGAGATTTACTCCCCGTGGGTTCGGGGACGGGGATTCCCCGATTAAGTAGAGACGGGGATAGGGACGTGCTCGGGGACGGGGATTCCCCGATTAAGTAGAGACGGAGATGGGAACGGATTCGAGCATAGAGATTTATTTCGAGGATGAATATAAGGATGGCAAATCCATCCCGACTCGCCCCGTTGCCATCTCTTTATTTATCAGATAAGCGAATACGGAGAAAAGATTAGTGGACTTATCTGCAAGTTGAGTATAGTTCATGATTTGAGTTAGACATGATCCGATCCCACGTCATGTCGGGCTTGATACAAACTTAAACTAAACATGAATATAAAATATAATATCAAAATATAATAAAAAATATTTAAAATTTTATTATATATTTTCTATTTTAATATATATATATATATATATATATATATATATATATATATATATATATATATATATATATATATATATATATATTAAATTTATATTATCTTATTTAAATGAAATAAGCTTAAAAGGCTCGAGCTTCGACTGACTCGTTACTGAGGTTGAGCACGACTCATAAACTCTAGACGGGATCTTCTGTCCCACACTCAATGGCGATGATCAATAAATCGTTCTATCGACAATCAAATATTATTGATAATTTTTTATCATCGTTCCGAATCAAACAATATCCTAGGATAATGGTGAATCAGTCAGAATCGCCATATTACAATCTCATCGGATTCGATGATGAATACGGCGAGATCGCAATTGCGACGATATCCGACGGGTTCACCATACCTTTCAGGATATAATTTTGTTCGGACAGCGGCCGAAGGCTGCCAGTAGCATCCGATCAACAATCGGATGACTCGTTGGTCATCGTTGACGAATGAGATAGAGGGATAGAAATCCTCCATAGGACAGAGAATCCGACCTCCATGAACTCACTCTTTGTGACATAGTTGTAGAACAATTTTTTTTGAATATATATATATATATATATAAGAATAATGATTGGGAGAGTGAAAATAATAATGAATGACGTGGCACATTGCATGCACTATCTCCGACGGGTTCATCGTGCCCGCCAGAATATAATTTGATTCGGGACGCCGGCCGAAGGCCGCCGATGGTGTCCAAGTGATAATCGGACGTGTATATATAAAATGTCACGTTATGCCAAATCATTTATTATGATTTTCACTCTTCCATTTTTACTTCCTCTATCCTTGCTCTATATATAATTTATTTTGTTATTAATTTCAGTATAGAAATAGAAGTGAGCTGGAATCCAAACTGTTTTCCCAAATATTGCCGTAGAAGCCACCAATGAAGTGAAGCTCGAATCGTATTCCTTTTATCCCCTCGCTCTCGCTCTCGCTCTCGCTCTCTCGCCTCTATTTATTGACTTGTAACCTCTTCCATCGCTCCTTGGCATTCCATTCCATTCCGCTTCTCCGCCTCTGTCTTCGTCTAGGGTTAGGGTTCCTGGATCGGACCTCGATGGAGCAGCAGCAGGGCCAGGGAGGAAAGACGGCAAAGCGCAAGCCCGTCTATATCAAGGTGAACCAGCTGAAGCCCGGCACCAGCGGCCACACTCTCGTCGTCAAGGTCGTCAGTTCCAACATCGTGCGCCAGAAGGACCGCCCCGCCACCACCCAGCACCGCCCGGCCCGGCTCTCCGAATGCCTCATCGGAGACGAGACCGCCTCCATCGTCTTCACCGCCCGCAACGAACAAGGTATGCCTTTTCGTCTCCTCCTATTGTTCTTTTGGTACCGCTCTTTGTCTCTATCTAGATCCGACGACCGCTCCGAGGCGTGTTGGCGTCGTGCCTTGTGACCGAAGCGGAATCTGTAGATTTAGATCCGATGGCACGCGGAGCGAGTGATTTTGTAGCGCGATCATGACACGCTTTTATTCAAATGCATGCCCTGTTCTAGCCATCTCTTTGGACATGCCTAAGTAAAGTTTATAGAGTTGTATCATCTGACAGTTTTTTTTCCAAACTTTTTCTTTACTGTAGAAATATTTATCAGTTTTATCAGTTTGTTGGGGCACAAATATAGTCTTCAAGCAGGGACACCTCGTTAGTCAGTCCTTTCATTACATTACAATTACATGTTTATTACATGCTTCATCACCTAGCAATTCAAACTCAATCGAACTTATCTAATACATCGAGGCCTGCCGAGCGTTAAAATAGTAATTTTGTTGCAGTCATTTTCAACTCTCATCTACCTTGACAAGAACGCAACATCCAACTTATTTTCATGCACTGTTTGTGATACTTTATGCAACAGATTTCTGGTGCAATCTGCGTAGTGAACTGTTGTGAGTTCGCTACTTGTGACAATTTTTGAGAAATGGTTAGTTGGATGCCTTATGCCTATTGCCTACTTTTAAAAGTGCCTCGATTGACTTTTTTGATTCTGGTGTTCCACGTTTTACACAACAAAAATTGTTTTTTTATGCATAGACTCCCTTTTCTGACTTATTCTACTTCCATTTATTGAATGATTAGTTATGCTATGCAAGTACAATCATACAACCCACGAGTCATTTGCAACAGTTCTGTTTTGATAATTGATGTTAATTTCCTTGTCAACTTTGTAATTTGGCAGTTGACTTGTTGAAGCCTGGTGTTACTGTCACCTTGCGCAATGCCAAGATCGATATGTTTAAGGGCTGCATGCGGCTCGCTGTCGATAAGTGGGGGCGAATCGAGGTTACTAAAGCTGCTGAATTTGAAGTAAAAAAGGACAACAATTTATCTTTGGTCGAGTATGAGCTGGTGAACGTCGATGACGAATGATTGAAGAAGAGAGAACACTTGCAAACTGCTATCTTGGGACGTAGTTTGATGAACATGCTTTTTTTGACTTTTCGTTTGGTAGTCATAAAACTTATATGATCCATTACCAGTCCTTGTGGTGCTTATGTTTCTTCATGTTCATGTCCGGTACTTCATCCTAACTATTTTGAATGGAATCAAAGTTATATATGATGGATTGAGCTGGTCGTATAATTATCTCTTGATATGTGAAAGTCTCAGGATTTCAGTCCAGGAAAAAATAACTCGGATCGAGAAGTATCTGTTTTTTTTTGTTATGTTTTCAAATCAAATTTTCTCGATTTCAAATATTGAAATTATGAAAATTTGATTGGAATGAGGATTTTGTTGTAAAAGAAAGGTTACTTGGATGACCAATCACAACTATTGTATGCATATTGGGGTTTTGTGGCATAAAATGCATTTTGGCTAAAATCTTAGGTAGCAGAATGTGTTAGAGAATAATGCAACGACAAGCACCACATGTCTAAGTCCTGGTCACTAAAAATTCTAGTGTGGCATGCGATTGCAGCAAGAATTCACGATACAAAAGTGATATGGCATTGGCTTCTTTGTTGTTACCGACGTCTTCTTCGGTCATCATCTTCTTCGTCGGAGTCACCACTCTCTCGAAACCGAGGGTTCTTCTCCTGAGGAAGAAAGAGATAAAGTAACTATCTTGCGGAGCAAATAATTTGTATTGAATAATGGAAGAAAACGCCCGGGGTACAAACCGGTCTCTGCTCCTGATCTGTAGTCTTCCTTGATTCATAGCTTGATACTCTTTCGGATGTCGAGCGATCATCATCCCTATACCGTTTTCGATGATCTGTTCAAATCAAATGAGCAAATTTTAACTCCATGGTGAGCAGGTCACAAGCTCATAAGAAATACTGAAATATGAAAAGCAACCAAATTTCAACAAACTTTAGTGGATTATTTACGAGAAGTACCTCTACCATGCCTATATGATCCCCCGTGTCCATGTTCTCCACCATGCCTGCCATCTGCAAGGAAATATAAGCATAATGACAACCTTGAAGCTATTAGAAAATCAACATTTCGATAACTAGAAGCAAAAAATGCTCATCAACATTACCCTCATTCTGCATTTACCCTGCAGGTGCTCAGAAACAAGAGTCTAGAACTACCTATTATCCTTCATTATATCAACATGCATAGACCTCCAATTTATGCACCACCTTATTTCAACTTTTTTTTTATTTAAAAATAAAACAAACAAAAATACTTTCGTTCCGGAACTATCTATCATGCTGTCCATATTTAGGAAGGTCATTCAAAAGGTGTGGCATCTCTAAAGAACATTCATCTAGAAAATGGACCTATTGCTACCCAAATAAAGAAAATGGAGTTTCTGAAAGAAATTTACAAGTATATGATATCGAATGAAAGATGTAAACATAGCCAACACCGAAGATTGCAGAACTTACATGGAACAGCCGGTTGAAAAGCACCTAGAGCTTCTGTACCATAATCTACTAATTCTCTCTGTGCTTCTAGCTCTCTCTGGACCAACTTTCCATAGCCACCTCTACGTAATGCTTGTCAAGGAAATATAGATGATATACAAGATACAAAGAACCTATTAGATACTAATGCGAGAAGCCATAAGCTACCAATTTGGAAACAATTTTATTACAGTTTATCTATCAAGATACAAAAGGCATGTTCATTTAGGTTAGAGCAAGAAAAAGTAATTTAATTGTTAAATAAAAGCCGAGAAGTTTCAAGTTTTAGAAAAAAAAATTATATATAAAAGAAATTGATTCAAGCATCACATAAGCCTATCAAATATGATTCTTAAGAAAGTTTGTTGAACACGCCAAGGTAGAAATCATATCAAAACACTGATATTTTGTAGTAAAAGGTGATTACATTCACCCCAGACTCCCCTCATTGTCAGGTTATTTGAAGGCGGGTAAATCACGGGGTTAGTTTATAGCCAACCACCAAGTAACTAGAGGATGGGAGGAGTTTTTTTTTTCTCCAAGGGCATGCGCCCGCCAATAATTGACCTTGGCCTCATTGTAGCAAAGCTGTCACCCTCTAACCAACTGACCACCTTCATACATCAAAGGTGAACACACAGTCGATAAAATCTTATTCAGGCTCAACGTCTAGTAAAACAAGGCACTATGACCACTTTTCTAAATTTGCTGATTCTGTGAGTTTCTAGGTTATTTCAATCTTCTGAAATTTTAAATCAAAACATATTTCTTAACAATGAGATACCTAAAACTATGTTTATACATCAAATTGACCCCCCAAAATTTTTTGATAACTAATCAATTTTTTCCTAAGCTTTTACATCCAGTGATCAAAGAGTAAATTCATTTATATCAAGCTTTAGTAGTTCTCAAACTGTACATCAAGTCATCAAAGAATTAGTACTTTGCAGAATATATTTATTCCATAATCTATGTCCAACAAGAAAACTAGTTAAATTGATTCGTGACAGATCTTTTTAGTTTCTCTTTTCTCCACTTTGTGAATAAAAAAGCTAGCCAATTTTCTAAAACAACAACAGCGGCTGACTTGTCTAGTTGTCTTAAACTGGGCTAAAGAGAAATTTTTCAACAAAATTACTGGATCAGGAAGTAATTGGCTTGCAAGAATAGAACATGTCTTCTTCTCTGAATGAACCTGAATGATAAGAGAATTACTTTGCAAGATTAGTCTCTCCAGCATGGCTCTAAATGAATCAAGGTGAAAATTTTACAGTTCTTTCCAGCACGAGAACGTTGACAATAAAAAAAACTCAGATAAAACACCAAGTACATCAAAGAATTATAGATCTCACTTTGTGTCAAAAAATGTTTTCAGGATGCAAGAATTAGAAGTTCACATGGTAGAAGAAAAAGCCTCTAAAAGCTTAGCCAAAGGAATCCGTATCATGTTAATTCATATAAATTATTAACAAAAAATACAGCTCAAAGGATATCTGGATCATAGTCAGTTCGATATTCGTCTCTCACCTGTTAAGATAAACAAAATGACCTATTAGGAATACTCATATATAATGTTTTAAATTTACAAGATATCTTAAAAGAGAGTAAACAAGACATCACTTGTCCACCACTTCGACCACGACCCCACTGCCTGCCTTCCTCAAACCCCCAATCAAAATCTACACGTATTGGGCGATCATCGAGCATTGTCCCACTAATATACTTAACAGCATCTTCAGCATCCTCCCTAGAATAGTACCTAGGAAAAAACTTCTGATCTTATTAACTTTATATTTAAACAAAATAAGAAATCTAGTGCAAAGAAATATCTGAGAGAGCATAATTGAACAGTAAAGGCCTCAAGAGAAATTAAGATGTTACCAAGAATAATCTTACTCAAGAAGCACAAAATAAGCACATACATAATTTATCAAACAGATAAAACTCTCAAAGCCCAAATGCATCATTGGTCATAAGGGACACAACAACAGATTCCACTACACTAATATACTTCTTGTTAGCACAAAGGCGATACAAAATTAATGATCTTATACAAGATACAATATACTAGGTTCTGTTATTGTGTAAAGACGCACCTTAGCGACAAAACATGAAACAATCAATTAGTTTTCACAAACTTAGCATGGAGTTGCCACAGAACCAACTCACTGATCAATGTCTTGCCACTTAAATAAACATGTTGACGCCTTCTTAGCAAAGTTTGCACCCATTTAGTAGAGGAATGAAGTCCCTAGCATCAAAGAGAACTGGAGAAGCATTTCAAGAGAGAACTTTCTCAAAATGAAAATTAATCCTTTAGATAAGCTCTTGGTAAATGTGTAAAAGTGTCAAATTAGGAACTCAAGGCACCAGTGAGTGAAGCATCAAACTCTGAAAATAAGTTGCATATCCAAGCCTTTATTAGATTAATTTGTGGCAGGGGCGGTCCTGAGAAAAATTGGGCCCTAGGCGAAATTTTAGATTTGGTTATTTTGGACCTTCCTCTTGCTGAAGAAACTAGATATTAGAGAATATTTTTATCTAATTTCTCAAAATAACTTATTCAACAATCAATAACGTTCCGAATGACACACAATCGAGGCTACAAACTCATCTGAAGAGATGAAGTCCGCACTGGAATGTGCAGTATTTTTGCCGCCATCGGCACCAAGGGATGACGGTGAATATTTCAGTTGGTGGAGAGCGATGTCAACGTGTGCATCAGAGATAGAAGTTGTCGCGGCGGCGGAATAAGATCTACCCTAACTTCACTTCGTAGGTCGACGAGAGAGAGAGAGAGAGAGGGCATTGCGGTGTCGAAAGAGAAACTGCTTCATAAGCACGGATCTGAGAGAGAGGGATCGGAGAGGGAACATGTTGCGGCGGCAAAAAGGGCTTCTGCCCTTGTTTCGTCGTTCGTTCGGAGGTTAATGAGAGAGAGAGGAGAGGAGACGGAGAGGAAAAATGCATTAAAAAAATATTTTTAAAAAATACACTAATTTTGAAGAAATATTGAACGTGTGCAATATGATATATATTATATATATAAAATAATAATTATTTTTGGGGTCCCACCCAAAGTGGGGCCCTGGGCAATTGCCCTGCTTGCCCACCCTCAGGGCCGCCCATGATTTGTGGAAATCAACTACCTAATCTAGATTAACATACCTTTTAAACTTTAGAGAAATGGTTAATCTATTGATAAATATCAATCCCCCTCAAAAGTGAGACTTCGACAGCACCTTGTCCAATAGCAAGAAAGTAGAACATCACCTAAGAGAATTTACAGCAGCCTCTTGATTACTACATTCCTGTACAAGGTTTTGTTAGCCAAGCACTAGCAAAAAGATGGGCCTAGGTTGAAGCTTTGGGCATGAAAGTGATTTTGTAAGAGCAGGGTAATGAATGCCATAGAATGAGGGGTGTGAGGGTGAATGATGATATTTATATCTACTTTTGAAACATTATTAGAAATGAGTCTCCCATGTTGTTAAATCTGAGTGCTAGCACCTCCCCAATATGGGAGCTCAAAGTTTGTCATGTATTAGGGCCTTTAGTAACACTATGGCAGAAGCAGAACATCCTCTCTATCCAACATTATGCTTATAAAATGGGTGATAACAAAAGTCCAAGTTCCTAGTTCCATCATTCATTTCAGAGGACTCCTGCTGTTTATAATGAAGAATAGTTTCAGATTCCTCTGAGTTGTGCTCACGAAACAAGCTCTGGAATAAATGCAGATGATCTAGCACTTCCCATTAACATACTTACATAGCAAAAAAATGGTTGGCAGCAAACAGTGCTTTTGAATGTATTGCATATTGGCTATTTATCGATTTGTCTATCCAACTGATACTAGACACAGTTACACAAACAACTATGCCAATTGAGCATATGCATTCTGTTTCTGATTTTTTTCCCCCGATCTGATATCTCTGGATGATGGCCTAGCTATTTCACAGCCTATTTCCGACAACATCCAGCCAATTGGAAATTTGTGAAACGTTAAGTATTTGACAGATTGGTTCACCATTCATAACACTTAGCAGCCTACCCATCTTCTAATTACTCAGTAAAATGAACAGAGAAAGAGGATTGCTTAAAATGCTACTATTAGTGAAACCACCCAGCTTGAAATTGGCATTTTGGTGTAAAATCTATGTAAGGTAACGCTAACATAATGCCAAGTAAAGGGAAAGACATCTTACAATACAAAGCAGAAGCCGCAGGGGGTCTTTGTGTTCTTGTCCAACCCCATGATGATCTTCTTTATCTCGCCCCCGCGGGCGAAGAGCTCGTAAATCTGTTCCTCGGTGGAGTAAAAGGACATGTTGCCGACATAGACCGTCGTCGACGCCTGAAGCGCCCGCTCGTACTCCTCCTGGTTGCCGTGGAACCTCCTGTCCCTGTAGGCCGACAGCTTAGCGAGATCCTGTAGATGGTCAAAACAACGGCACAAATCAAGCAATCGATCTCAAAACGAAAAGGTGAAGCAATAATGATATTAATCGTAGTAGTATAGGGTGGGAAATTGGACGACCTTGAACAAAGAAGCCATCTTATTTCGGCGTTAAAGGAGCATCAGATCAAATCAGTGTTCCGCCGAAGTGACGATCGAAAAGAGACAGATTGGGCAAGGCAGGCCTTTTTAGGTTTAGCCGAGGGCGGATCTGCGAGGAAGAGAGGATCAAAATATCACTTTGCCCCTGCAATTTATGTGAAATTTTCATTTATCTCTAAAGTTTATTACATTCTTAAATCGACTCCATGATTTTATGGCAATTTACTGAAACACACATGCATTTTCAAATATTCAAAACACTTATTTTTTGCTTTTAAGCGGCAGATGGCAACGAAAAGGACATTTTAAAAATTTATTATATCATTTAATAATTTTAAGAAGTATAATACATGATTAGTTCAATAAAATTCCCATAATTTTATCATTAAAAAATAATGAGTACCGGTAGAGATGTACTAGTGTATTTCATTGTATTATAATAGTTTATTTACAAAACAGTTAAATTGAGTAGGATTATTCATTGTTAAATACCTTTATATTGTACAATTCTAATAGTCTATTTAAGTTGCATTTTAAAAACAACTTAATAATGCTACACTTGTCAAAGATTTACAGACAAAAGTGAGATTATAATAATGTTCTCTAAATTTAGATTTGCTTTTTTTCTATCATGTATTTTTGCATAAATGACTTGATGATTTTACATTCATTATACATAAATAAAACGAGAACAAATTCTTATCACATGTCTCGACAAGAATTAAAGCTTACTTTCAAAATCTTGAAGATGAAGAGTTTCACTCAAAGAGACGGTTTTAAAATATTTCAAAAATTAATATAGATCAATTTTCACCATTCAAAAATTTAAATTTTGAATTTAAAGAGTTAAAATAAATTTAAATTTGAAAATTTCGACTATAACCCTTGGTTCTCGTTGAAACAACAATCCGTCGATCCCTAAAATTTATCTATGATTCAAAGTTAAAAAATTATTTATAATCTTACTTTCTCATAATATTTAGCATTCCTACATATAAAATCTTCACTACGATCTAAATAATCATCCTAACTGACAACCTAATAAAATAAAATTTATACTTTAGATTTTTTTTCCATTTAATAAAAATGAAAGAAGAAAAAAAAATTACTTCTCTTAAAATATCATTACTTTTGAAAAAAAAATAAGGAGGAAGAAAAAAAGAGGAGAGTTTTTTCTTCTTCATTAGTAATCTCTACTGGTTCGGTGGGCTCGGTATTGATACAAAGAGATCAAGATAAGGCATAACATGACTATTCTTACGATACCAATAAAATCCTAAAAAATATGAAAAGAGGAAGAAAACGCGGGTTGAGGGTTGATCTTGTTACTAGAAGAGGGTAGTTGATGTTATATTTCTTGTTATTGGAGAAGAGAAAAAAGAAAAAAGAAAAAAAACTCTTGTACTTGAGAAAAGAAGACGAGAAAATTATAGGTTTATTGTCATTGGAGAAGAAAATGAGAAGAAGCAAATAGGGAAGAAAAGGGCAAAACATAAAAGAGATGAATGAACGAAGGGTAACATACGGTACGGCGGGGGTTGCAACGTGTGTATAAAGATTAATAGGGAGAGAAAAAAATCCTAATTCACTTTAAATTGATTGAATTTGTTTAAATATTAAATTTGATTCTACCGTAACTTGACCAAATCAACTATAAATCAATTTTGATTTAAACCAATGTAACCCTTACCTTCACACATACTCATCGGATTTAGTTCGAACCCGATTCAATTTTAATTTAACACATTCACATTATATCCTATGATTTAGTTCATCCATTTTTATTATTTTATATTTTATTTTAAAATTTTAAATTTAATATTTTAAGTCATGATATTTCCTAATAAAATGGTACAATGGATAGCTTAGGTTATAGACTTTCTAAATATGTGATCAATTTTAGTACCTGACAACAAACGGTGATGAATTGACAATTAGAATGACGATGAGACTTTCAAATATATAATATTATTTTTTTAATCAAAATGTGAGAGGGGCGGTGCACCCCCTCTCCTCCACGTGACTATGCCATTGTTATAATCAAGCCAATAACTACATGCTCTCAAAGTTTTTAGGATCAATACTCATCCATAGAGGAAAATTATGAAGGTCAACTTTTGAGTGTGTAAATATTGTATTACAAATTCATTCAATAAATAAATCAGGAGAAAGTTATCTATTTTAAGATTAACTGGATTAATATTTGATGCGACAAATATAACATGGACCATATGGCAGGCCCAAGATTTGATCAACATAGAATTAGATCAACTGACACAAGATTAAGTTTGGGATCAATCGAGTGACCTAAAAGTGGAGTTGTGCAACCACGACCCAATCTGAACAGAGCTCAACGAGTTACTCACATAGGTGGGTGGGAGAGTGGGAGGAGTGATACAGATACATTTTGAAGATGTGGGTGGACATGCAAAAGGTGGCATGAACACATTTCGAGGACATGGGCTAATATGCGAAAGTGCACAGAGTGCCCAGTAAAGACTATCCCCACTTTCTCAGGCTGGTATAAAAAATGTCCAAATAGACAAGCATAGGTACATGAGAATTTTCTCTCCACTAGCTTGATAATTTTCATCATTCCGGTTTTAGAGACTTGAGCATCGTAGGGGTTTTGTCAATGGTCATCTTGGCGTCTTTTCTAATTTTTCTCTGTGTTCACAACCTCACTATTTGCTCATTCTCGAGGAGTATTTTTTGCTCATGACTTCGACAAACCTCTCCTACTACCCTGAAGTTCATTTCCTGATCACCTGACCACTCGTCAATCCGACTACTCACCGATCCAACTGAAGCCGACTTAATTCACATCCGACCTACTAATGGTGCTAATCAACTCATCCCCTAATCTCAATCGGCTCAATACTAATAAGCACAAGTTATGCACTGGAATATCAATTGCATTGATAGCAAGTCAACATTCATAGCCTTTTGTTGTCCACTGCACTGCTTGAATTATTGCAGAGCCCTCGTTGTACACGATAACTTTTTCTTTCAATTTTTCTAAATCAAACAAGTTTACAGCAACGTAATCACTGTCTAGTAATTTGATAACCTTTTTAACAAAGAAAAAAAACAAGGGGGAGAATGAATTCTTGATCGATAGAGACTAAAAAGAAGAAAAAAAAACAAGGGAAGAGAAGGTCACACAACAAGCATAAGGCTGAACAACAATAACAAGTTCCAGAAAGGTTCTATTACATGCATGTCTAAGACTGCATCGACACATGAGGAACCACTTCGCTTTGCATATTATACTTGTTCGATGTCACTTATAACAAAATAACAATCAGTTGTGTTTAGTTTAGACAACTCTATCCTCGATGTTTATTCTTAGTTTGACTGAGCACCTGATTAAAAAAAAGGATTGAAGTACAGTACCTTCTATATTATCACATACATGAATGATTATCTATAAATTAATTATAATGAGATAGATATTAATTTTTGATGAAACTATATATTCGAAAAAAAAGTTCTTCTCATCATCTATTTATTCTACGGTTGGTTATAAATTAAATGAGTAATCTCCCTTTACATAATTTAAAAATGGAGTATAGGGGCACTGAGATAAACATAATCATCTTTTGCTAAAACATATATGAATGATTATACTGATAGGCATAATTGAATTGATACTCACATAATAGAATTATAGCAAATAAAGTTTGAATCCCAAGGTTTATTTCGTTAAGAATAAGTTTTTATCGTCAAAGGGCATCCACAGTCGTGGAAGTTCTCCAAGAACTCTCTCGATGCCACATTAGTGCTAAGTCCAAAAAAAAGCTCACATATCTCTCCACTAAAAAAAAACTGTCAATACCTCCTTTCTCATCTCTTTTATATTTTACATTATATATAATTAAATTTTTATAAAAATTAAAGGAAGAGAGCTCCTTCACTTTACCAACTCAGCAATAGGAGCCGAAGAATATCCTAAAAAAACCGTTTAATACCATAATTTATCATCCTTTTCCCAAGTCTTGAGTCTAATCATTTTTTAGTCTAAGCATGATGGAAAAAAGGAGATTCGCTCACCCTTCAATGCTTCCGCCAATCTGTCTCAGGGTCAATACGGAGGAGATAAATTATAGAGATTACTAGCCCGGATGTTGTGGCTAATGCATGTGGAGGACGGGCATTCGTAAGTCTTGAGTCTAATCATTTTTTAAAGTCTAATCATGATGGAAAAAAGGTGATTCGCTTGCCCCTAATGCCCCCACTAATCTGTCCTAGGACCAATATGGAGGAGATAAATCATGGGGACTATTACCCCGGATATTGTGACTAACACGTGGGGATGACGGGTACACTTTGTCAAATTTTGACCTCAGACCTTGAGTTGGAGGGGAGGCCATTATCACATATCACATATGTTGGAGTTAAGAGAGGGTTAATAGCAACCCTTGGTGTTCTTAACTCGTGGAAGAAGAAAGGGCAGTGCTCTTTCACCTTCTTCTTCTCCTCTTATAAAAGT
Source organism: Boesenbergia rotunda (assembly GCA_024364735.1). Taxonomy (NCBI): domain Eukaryota; kingdom Viridiplantae; phylum Streptophyta; class Magnoliopsida; order Zingiberales; family Zingiberaceae; genus Boesenbergia; species Boesenbergia rotunda. The sequence continues at coordinate 129,905 of JAGFNQ010001072.1, forward strand.
GCATCCAAGACAAAGAAAAGAAGCAAGGTAGATGATCTATTCATCGTGAGGGCAAGAGGAGAGAAGTTCGTGATAGGTTCGTCCTTAGGATGTGGTTTGTGGAATCGCCAAGAAGCGTTCGTGCCGTAACCTTCTTGTCGTCGGCAACTTTTGTAATTTCATCCTTCATCAATCACTGTGAGTGTTTGCTATTGTTTTTGTATTTCATACTATAGATCCATCAATGGTATCAGAGCACGTTAGATTTGTAAATGCATGAAATTTTCGAAACCATAACTGTTCACTTGATCGAGTGACTGTTCTTTTCGGCGATTTCTCCCTGTTCACTTCGCTAACCCAGTGACCGTGTTTGTCATGGGAAAAATCACGGCGATGGCTGTTGATGGGCTGGATATTGCAACAGGTGTCTTCTGTGGCTAGAAAACATCGACGATCAGAATGAATCGGCCGAAACTCGCATTTGTTGCGACCACAGAGAAGTTTTTAATCGATTAAAATTATAGCTTAATCGATTGAAACATGCGTAATCGACAAAACATATCTAATCGATTAAAATAGTTTTTAATCGATTAAGAGAGATATTTATGTTGATGCAGTCTGAACCTAATTGTTGTTTTAGTGTTGACAACGATTTAAGTTTTGATTTAAGTTTGAATGAACAAATTGGGATTAAGTCTTAGTCGGGGACTGGGCACGAAGTCCTAACTTGGAGGGTTAGGCATAGGAAAAAGTCCTAGCCTGGAGGGCTAGGTTGGATGAAATCCCGGTGAGTGAAGCCGGGTCCTGGTGAGTGAAGCCAGGTGATGGAAATCCCGGTGAGTGAAGCCGGGTCCTGGTGAGTGAAGCCAGGTGATGGAAATCCTAGTGAGTGAAGCTCGATTGAAATCCTGGTGAGTGAAGCCGGGTCCCGGTGAGTGAAGCCGGGTGACCGAAACCCTGGTGAGTGAAGCCAGGTCGTAGCTTGGAGGGCTAGGTTGAAGTCCCAGTGAGTGAAGCTGGGCATGACACGAGTCAGAGAAGGGCTGGAGACTTATTCTCATGACTTAGAGTGCATTTGGGCTTGCCTGGATCGGTCTGGTGACCGATCAGGGAAGTTGGCATGGTGCTCCTTCGTGGATCGGTCTGGTGACCGATCAAGGAGTATGCGTTTCACTCACTGAACAGCTCTTGATCGGTCTGGTGACCGATCAGGGAGCAAATAGTGAGTTGAATTCCTAGGCTGATCAGCACTTAAACGGTCTGGTGACCGATCCACGACTTAGGATTTGATTTACGCAGTTACTGTTCACTCAGATGTGGATCTATCAGGATAGAGCCTGATCGGTCAGGAAGCAGCCTGATCGGTCTGGTGACTGATCAGGGAGCAGCCTGATTGGTCTGGGGACCGATCTGGAGTGTGCAGCAGAATGCTGGATTGGTCTGGGGACCAATCAGGAGTGTGCAGAAGACTGCTGGATCGGTCTGGTGGCCGATCAGGGTCCTTCCTGATCGGTCTGGTGACCGATCAGGCGCAGAACTTTAATTCAAATACGCTGTCAGAAGTGTCTGATCGCGTCTGTTTTCTCTACCGATTCTCTGTACATTGCTGATTTCATTTGATATGCATTGCTAAGCCTTTGTTGGAGTGTGCAGGTGATAGCAGGTGATTCAAACACTCAAGGAGGGTCAATGGGAGGCTTTCCTTGGAGCAGGTTTGTTTGTTTCTCCTTCTCAGGTTTCAACGGCAACTGGGGCAGCTGGCGATTGATGGAGACTTAGCTGGAGAGGAGGTCTTCAGTGGACTGAGTGCTCAGGGAGGTCAGGAGGTTCAGGCTGTGCTCAGAGGATGCTGATGGAGCTTAGGATGAAGCAGAAGCTTAAGACAAAGTGGAAGCAGAGGAGCGACGTGAGACAGACAGAAAAACGAGTGAAGTTTTTGCTGTGGGCTGCGCTTGTGCTCTCTGTGACTTTGTGTTTGAGCTTTGTTGTTACATCTTTGTGAGCTTGTCTTCTCGAGTGTCTCTGTGCTTAACTTGTATCTTCTTGAGATCACTTGTGGAGAGGTTTCTCCATCGAGAAGGAGGCTGCTACTATCCGGAGTTCACCGGGGCTTGATCTGCCGACGATCAAGGGATCGCCCACCTCACGGGCACGCCAAGGAGTAGGGACAAGTTATCCCCGAACCTTGTATATTGAGGTGTTAGCGTCGGTTTGCTTTCCCTTTGTGTTTTGCTTGCTGTTCTTTATTTCTGCTTCTGTGTTTTTGTTTCCGCTGCTACTAATCTGATCACGCAGAAGTATCAAAGAGCAAGAAATTGTGTCTGGCTATATTCACCCCCCTCTCTAGCCATCCAAGTTCCAACAAGTGGTATCAGAGCTTGGGGCTCTATTCACGGCTTAACATCCGAGAGCTTACAGCAAGATGGCTGGAAGAGAAGGAATGAGCACAAACCGACCTCCACTCTTCGACGGCTCAGATTTTCAATATTGGAAATCGAAGATGGAGTTTTATTTGAAGACAAACATGAGCATATGGTTCTCGGTCAAAGAAGGTTTTATCCCTCCAAGAGATGTTGAAGGAAAAGATCTCGATTTCTCAAGTTGGTCGGCTGAGCAAATAAGAAAGAGTGAAGCAAATGTCAAAGCAGTGGTCACTTTGCAATGCGGGTTGAACAAGGAGGAGTTGATCAAGGTGGGTCCTTTTACAAGTGCTAAAGATCTTTGGAACAAAATCATTGAGCTCCACGAAGGAACTCAAGACACCCAAATAGCCAAGAAGTACCTTCTTCACAGCCAACTCCAAAATCTGTTCATGGAAGAAAATGAAAAGGTAAGTGAACTCCATGGACAGTTTAAAGAAGTGTTGAATGGTCTCCACTCCATAAATGAAAAAAGTAGAAAATAGAGACCTAGTGAGGTATGTACTCAAAGCCTTCCCTAGGAATACTTTGTGGTCATCCATGGTGGATGCCTACAAGGTTTCCAAGGATCTATCTTTTGTAAAATTAGAAGATTTGTTTTGTGAGATGGAACTACATGAGATTTCTAACACAAGCCCAAAGGAGAAAGGGGTTGCTTTTGTGGCAGGAAACAAAAGGAAGAAGGACAAGGAGGAGAAAAACCACTGTCATATGGCTCTCGTGGCCTTAGAAGACTCAAATGAAGGAAGTGATAACGAATTAAGCTCCTCAACCATGCCTTCATCATCTTCGGATGATGAAGAGGTAATCTCTCCCGAGCTAGACAAATGCTATAGAACAATAGCGTGCTTGACAAAAATGCTTAAGAAATCTAAGGCCAAAGTCAAAGCATTAGGTTGGAAGTAAGAGAATTGAAATCCTCTAAGGTTGAGGACATTGATGATTTACATGATAAATCTCTTAAGGATGAAAATAAGAACTTGAAGAGCGAAGTTGAAAACCTCAAGAATGTTCTTGAGAAATTTTCAACAAGCTCTAAAATATTAGATATGATACTTACCTCATAAAGGGCGGTTTACAACAAGGTCGGTATAGGCTACCGACCTAAAGAACCGACCTTTGTGTCATTAATGTCTAGAACACATTTTAGATCATCAAATGTTCCTAGGGTTAAAAAGAAAATGACTAAGGCATGAGTGCCAAAGTCTTTAATTGAAGGTTCTTTAGGTCTCAAAATTTGGGTACCTAAAACCTCTATCTTTAGAATTGTATAAGCATTATTTGAGGGGGAGCATCTATCAACTGGGAGGTTGATATTTGGTGCTCCAAACCCATGACCAAAGGCAAAATTGTCATTCACATGGATGGTTATGGAAAATTTGAATTAAATGCTTTGAGCTCCATTGTTTTAGATCTTATGACAATATAATCCCTTGGCTAGTGATTTTTATGGTATTCATGTGTTAAAGTACTTAGTCATGGTATAATCTACTTTAGTGTTTAAGTTCTTCCATGACCAAGTATGCCATGATTTTCTTGTATGTATTATGCCAATATGAAGAACACATGGTTTGTAATGATCACTATGCAAATCTCACAATATGTCATTAGACAAAGAACATGAGCTTAAAATTGTATGACTTAGTTGTTTAAGTCTGATATGAATTGAATTATCAAAACTGATTGATACATACTTGATACTAACTTGATACAAGCATGTTTTTAAAAATTTGATCATATTTTTGTTTGTATCATGAAATCTGATCATGTTTTGGAAATTTGATATTAGTATCATATTTGAGAAATGAATTTTGTTTAATGGAATGGTTTCACTCGGTTTTGGGTTAAGACAAACTTAGAGCTATGGGTTATCAAAATTGGTTGGATCAAACATGTTTGGAACTTAATGATCATGCTTAGAACATACTGATTATGCTTTTATACAAATTTGTTTTAGGAAAATCTTGATTCTTGAATAGACAAAGTTAGGGATTAAATTTGTTTGAATTAGGGTTTAGAAGTGTTTCAGAGTTTCTGAACTTTCAGAATGTCTGAACTGTCGTCTGTATCAGACTTGATCGGTCCATCGACCGAACAGGACTCACCCTGATCGGTCTGGAGACCGATCAGGGATCACTCTGATCGGTCTGGAGACCGATCAGGGATCACTCTGATCGGTCCAGTGACCGATCAGATCAACTCTGATCAAGGAACTCCCAGATCGTTCTAATTTGATCCAAAAATTTTCCGGACTGATCACTTTGCATTGAATTGTATCAGTTTATTGATCATACGTGAAACAAACCTAATACTGATTTGATACAAACCTATGTTGGGATGTTCAAATTCATAAGAAAGGGTTTGTTGAGTCATGACTCTTGTTTTTAATGTCGTGTTCCAGAAATATTTTTGGAATGCCGAATATCAATAGAGTCCTCTCTCTTGTTATGGGATGCAAATTGTTAATGCAGTCTGATCAGGAACGTATCAGAGTTTTCGAAATTTTTCTGAAATCTGATCGCTCTCCAGACTAATCAGATATACTTCTGTATCACGTAATCAACGGACCTGGTTGGTCACGGAGACCAATCAGGACTATGTTTCAGATACAGATGCATTCCTTACTCGTCATATGAAGCATATACGTATTTGACCATGATATACTTCTGTATATGTCTTCACATGGAAGCCCAAGTGTTAATGCAGTCCGATCTTGAACGAATCAGAATTACAGAAATTTTCCTGAAAATTGATCGTTCATAGATAAATTAGAAATTTTTCTATATCGATCATCAGTCTGATGGAACTGCGATAATTGTTGTCATATGATGCATATACATTGTTTCCATGATATATTTATGGTATATGCCTCTCATATGCAATTTCAAAATCATCCTTTGACTTACTTGTCATATGAAACATATACATGTTTGACTATGATATTATTCTGTATATGTTTTCATGTGCAATTTAAAACTTAACTTTGATTATTTTGGGTTTGGGGAGAGACCCGTGTTTGAGGGGGAGGTATGTTCAAACTTAATAACCATACCCTTTTCGATGTTTGACAAGGGGGAGAAAATGGTTGATTAAGTTTAGGGTTATTGTAGGGGGAGGATTTTGATTCCCTTACGATAATTGAACTGCCTTAAATTGATCATTTAATGCCTAAATTTAAATCGGGTTGTCAAACAACAAAAAGGGGGAGATTGTTGATGCAGTCTGAACCTAATTGTTGTTTTGGTGTTGAAAACGATTTAAGTTTGAATGAACGAATTGGGATTAAGTCCTAGTCGGGGACTGGGCACGAAGTCCTAACTTGGAGGGTTAGGCATGGGAAAAAGTCCTAGCTTGGAGGGCTAGGTTGGATGAAATCCCGGTGAGTGAAGCCGGGTCCTGGTGAGTGAAGCCAGGTGATGGAAATCCCAGTGAGTGAAGCCGGGTCCTGGTGAGTGAAGCCAGGTGATGGAAATCCCGGTGAGTGAAGCCAGGTGATGAAAATCCTAGTGAGTGAAGCTAGGTTGAAATCCTGGTGAGTGAAGCCGGGTCCCGGTGAGTGAAGCCGGGTGACCGAAACCCTGGTGAGTGAAGCCAGGTCCTAGCTTGGAGGGCTAGGTTGAAGTCCCGGTGAGTGAAGCTGGGCATGCATTAGTCAGAGAAGGGATGGAGGCTTGTTCTCGTGACTTAGAGTGCATTTGGGCTTGCCTGGATTGGTCTGGTGACCGATCAGGAAAGTTGGCACGGTGCTCCTTCGTGGATCGGTCTGGTGACCGATCCAGCGATGACTGATCGGTCTGGTGACCGATCAAGGAGTATGCGTTTCACTCACTGAACAGCTCCTGATCGGTCTGGTGACCGATCAGGGAGCAAATAGTGAGTTGAATTCCCCCGCTGATCAGCACTTAAACGGTCTGGTGACCGATCCACGACTTAGGATTTGATTTACGCAGTTACTGTTCACTCAGATGTGGATCTATCAGGATAGAGCCTGATCGGTCAGGAAGCAGCCTGATCGGTCTGGTGACTGATCAGGGAGCAGCCTGATTGGTCTGGGGACCGATCTAGAGTGTGCAGCAGAATGCTGGATTGGTCTGGGGACCAATCAGGAGTGTGCAGAAGACTGCTGGATCGGTCTGGTGACCGATCAGGGTCCTTCCTGATCGATCTGGTGACCGATCAGGGTCCTTCCTGATCGGTCTGGTGACCGATCAGGCGCAGAACTTTAATTCAAATACGCTGTCAGAAGTGTCTGATCGCATCTGTTTTCTCTGTCGATTCTCTGTACATTGCTGATTTCATTTGATATGCATTACTAAGCCTCTGTTGGAGTGTGCAGGCGATAGCAGGTGATTCAAACACTCAAGGAGGGTCAATGGGAGGCTTTCCTTGGAGCAGGTTTGTTTGTTTCTCCTTCTCAGGTTTCAACTGCAACTGGGGCAGCTGGCGACTGACGGAGACTCAGCTGGAGAGGAGGTCTTCAGTGGACTGAGTGCTCAGGGAGGTCAGGAGGTTCAGGCTGTGCTCAGAGGATGCTGATGGAGCTTGGGATGAAGCAGAAGCTTAAGACAAAGTGGAAGCAGAGGAGCGATGGGATATAGATAGAAAAATGAGTGAAGTTTTTGCTGTGGGCTGCGCTTGTGCTCTCTGTGACTTTGTGTTTGAGCTTTGTTGTTACATCTTTGTGAGCTTGTCTTCTCGAGTGTCTCTGTGCTTAACTTGTATCTTCTTGAGATCACTTGTGGAGAGGTTTCTCCACCGAGAAGGAGGCTGCTACTATCCGGAGTTCACCGGGGCTTGATCTGCCGACGATCAAGGGATCGCCCACCTCACGGGCACGCCAAGGAGTAGGGGCAAGTTATCCCCGAACCTTGTATATCGAGGTGTTAGCGTCGGTTTGCTTTCCCTTTGTGTTTTGCTTGCTGTTCTTTATTTCTGCTTCTGTGTTTTTGTTTCCGCTGCTACTAATCTGATCACGCAGAAGTATCAAAGAGCAAGAAATTGTGTCTGGCTATATTCACCCCCCCTCTCTAGCCATCCAAGTTCCAACAATTTAATCGATTAAAAGAAGTGTGAATCGATTAAGATAAATGTTAATCGATTAAAAGGGTTGTTTAATCGATTAAGAAATGGGTTGATCGATTAAGATGCGGAAAAGTTTGATTTATTTAAATCAAATAAAAAAAGGCGACAGAAAGATTCCCAATGCAAGATCGAACCACAAACCTCTCTGAGAGAGGAATGACGCTCAACCCTAGATTATTTTTATGTTTGGTTCAATTAATTTAAACTATCCAATTAGACTCGAGTTTAGTTTAATGAGATTAGGTTAGTCTAATCAGTCTGGTTCAAACCATTAGTTGGTTTAACCAAACCAGTTTGATCAAATAATCTGAACTAAACTAACTGATTTGATCACTATGTTGAACCTCAACTTAAATAGGCTCAGGTGAAACAACTGTTGGTGCAGAAATCACCCAAGTCAAACCTGTATTTTGATAATGGCAACAGGGTTCAAAAGTTAAGTCTTATTTGTTTTCTAACATGTCACTCTAGTGTGCAGGGTAAAAAGTCCTAGCGAAGGACTGCTAGGCACTGGCGAAGGAATGCCAGGTCACAAAGTCCTAGCGAAGGACTGCTAGGCACTAGCGAAGAAATGCCAGGTCACAAAGCCCTAGCGAAGGACTGCTAGGCACTGGCGAAGGAATGCCAGGGTGAAAAGCCCTAGCGAAGGAATGTTAGGCACCGGGCGAAGGACAGCTCGGTATCCAAGACCTGGCAAAGGACCGCCAGGCAAAAGTCCAACCAGAGGAGCGGTTGGCATCAGGTAAATTCTCCCGAGAGGAGTAGGTGAGGACGCGTTCCCCTTCGAGGGAACAGTAGGCGTCGGTTCGACCTAGGGCTCCATTTTGGAGGCCCAAAGTCAGAACCAAGACAGCTAAGGCTGTATAAACATAATACTCTATTGTTTTATATTGTTTTGGACTAACCCTGGATGCAGGACCAAAGGAACGTGTGTCTGCAGCTCAGAATGCCCAAAGGAGAGAGGCAAGTAGCTGAGCAGGGCGCCCTCAGTGTCAAGGGCGCCCCCAGGGGCAACACAAAACAAGCGAAGCAACAAAGGCTTCGGCTGACCACTGGCCGGGGCGCCCCCAGCAGCCAGGGCGCCCCGAACGCCTAGGGCGCCCTCAGTGCCCAGGGCGCCCCGCGCCTACACCAGCGAAGCCGATTACCCCTATCCAGCCGAGAAGCCCACGCTGAAGGAGTCAAGCAGGGCGCCCCCAGCGTCCAGGGCGCCCCCAGTGTCAAACCTCATCCCTATTCGAGTGGGATAGAGGTTGACCGAGCGAAGCTCGGATCGCGTGACACGTGGGGGGGGGGGCGCCCCCGACGTCCAGGGCGCCCCGAGGTGCTATAAATAGCACCCGACGCCAAGGCTTTCAACAACAACTTCAATTCAACGCTTCTACGCTCTTCTGCTCTCGCGCTTAGCTCCGGAAACCTCCCAACTCGAGCCGACGACGTCCCGCTGCTCCGAAAAAGACAACCTACATCGGACGTCGGTAAAAGAAGAGCTTTTCATTTGTTAAAGTTTACTGTGCTATATTTGTAACTCAATACTGTAAACTGATTTGCGAACTTATAGAATTGCCCGCAGAAAACGGTCAACGACCGTGAGCCTTGGAGTAGGAGTCGACCTAGGCTCCGAACCAAGTAAAAATCACTTTGTTTGCGTGTTTTATTTTTTATCTTCCGCTGTGCAAATTCTCTATCTTAAATCCGAATGCTTTCCGATATTCACCCCCCTCTATCGGTTCTCTCGATCCAACAAGTGGTATCAGAGCGAGGAAGTTCAAATTTGGTGCAACCACCAGTTTGAAAGTTTTCGGATTTTTATTTTCTTTTTTTCGTTCGAATTTTCTTTTTCCCGTCAATCGAGGTTGGTGCAACACCCCTCGTTATTTTATTTTCCTTATCCCGCACTACTAATCCAAGACCAAGTCTTGGGAAACTTTTTTTCTGTTAGTTATTTTTTCCAGATTAAATGGCCATGCAAGAAGGATTCAGCACCGCCAGACCTCCACTGTTCAGTGGAGAAGACTTTTCTTACTGGAAAAATCGAATGGAGGTCCACCTGAAAACTCAGGTGGACATGTGGATTATCATCCAGTCCGGACTGGAGATTCCCACAAATGCTCAAGGACTACCTCAAAACTACTCAAAATGGGACACCGCTCTGAAGCGCAAAATAGAAGCCGATGCAAAGGCAACACAGACCCTACAATGCGGCTTAACAAAAGAGGAGCTGAACCGGGTGGGCCCCTTCAACAGTGCCAAGGAGCTGTGGGCAAAATTGATCGAGCTGCACGAAGGAATATCAGACACTCGAATCAGCAAAAGAGACCTGCTTCTGAACAAGTTGTATACCATCAAGATGGCCGACAACGAAACAGCTGCTCAGCTTCACGCCCGGATTCAAGAATTGATGAACGGTCTTCACACTATAGGTCACAAGGTCGAAAACCGTGACCTAATAAGGTATGCTTTAAATGCTTTCCCTAGAAACACCTTGTGGGCATCTATGGTAGATGCATACAAGGTTTCAAGGGATCTCTCAAAAATTAAACTAGATGAATTATTTTCCGAATTAGAACTTCATGAACAGATTAACTGCAATATGACCGAGAAAGGTATTGCCTTTGTTGCAGGAAAAACTGGAAGGTTAACAAAGAAGAAACCTCAACCTGAACCCGAGTCTAACTCAGACTCAGACGCAGAAGACGAAGAAGGAGATCGATCTGAGCTGGTCCGACTGGCCCGAAGCTACTATAAAAAATTAAAGAACCAAGCTAACAAATGGAGGACAAGCCGAAGAAAGAACGAACCAGCTGAACCCGCAAGTGACAAAAACAAGCCCAACGTGACTTGCTACGAGTGCAAGAAAAAGGGCCACTACAAGACGGAGTGCCCAAACCTAAAGGAGATCAAGAAAACAAGAAGAAAGAAAGCACTCCAAGCAACCTAGGACGAATCTTCCTCAGAAGAAGAAGAAGAAGTACCCCAGTCAAACCTACTAGCCCTGACTGCCTCAGAAGAAGTCGAGACCGAGTCAGAATCTGAATAGAACGACGACAGACTAACCTTTTCAGAAGACGGCGAAATCAAGGTAAGTGGTTTCAATAAAAGTCAATTAAACGAACTTATTTCATATCTCTCTCGAGATTTGGCAAAAGCCAAACTCCGAGTCGAATCCCTCCGACAGGAAGTAAAACTCCTAAAAGAGGGAGCTGACTCTAAATCCTTAACCGAGAATGTTCAAGAAGGAACTCCTACTCAAGTTGAAAAACTTGAGAAAGAGAACTCCTCCCTGAAAACTCAGGTTAAGGATCTTAGAGCTGCCTTAGAACGATTCACTTCTGGTTCCAAGAATCTTGACATGATTCTTGGAAAACAGAAGTCCGTTCTAAATCGATCCGGACTTGGTTATAGAACCAAATCCCGACAAAGATCTTACTTTGCTGTACTGAATCAGTCCAGAGGTAAAGTTCAGGCATGGGTACCTAAACTGTACCTGAACAAACCAACTGGATCAAATTAGTATTGGATCCCCAAGGACAAGATTCACATCTTGCCTAACTATCATCGTGGCTTTAGTCCAGGGGGAGCCAAACTGAAAACTATATTTATTGTTAGATAAAATTTAATTCTTGATTGCAAATTGCATGTTTGATTGTTTAAATTTCTGCAATTTACCATGCTTAGAAATAGTTAGTATAAGGACTGAACAAACCTAACTGAAACTTGACAACATAGTATTGGGTGGAGGTGAGATGATAGTACGTTAGGGAAACCAATTCTAATAAGATCAAGTTTACTTGGTCTCTTTAGACTGGTGAAACTAGCCGAAGCTACTGATCCAAAATCCAAACTAGTTAGACCAGAGCTTTTTCAAAGATTAATTTTGAAAATGAAACTTTATTAAACGACTTTGTCAAGGAAAGGGTTAATGATCCAATAAGGCTATGGCCAAAGAAGACCTAGTGCCTCGCCAAGACCTGGAAGCCAATTTTTGAATTTCAAATTCAAATTACTTTTTGTCAAACTCAAATCTAACATAATTTTCAGTTAAGTATAGATTCAAACACTCTCTTTCAAAATAAACTTAAATGTTTTCAAAAAATTAATTAAGTTTTTTTTAAAAAAATAAATCATGTTTTTCGAAAATTCTTTTATCAACACCTGTCTCACAAAACATGTAAGGCTAACATGATTGATAACCCTAGATTAGGTGAGACAGTAGGATTAAGATTGTAAATTCTTTAATGCTTATATTATGAGTTAATCCTTTAGTTCATAGTCAAACCATGGTCAACATGGTCAAACCATAGTCAACACTGTCAAACCATGGTCAACTTTATCAAAACCACAGTCAAAACAGTCAAACCTGGTCAAACCTGGTCAAACAAGTCAAATCTGGTCAAAAGCAATCTTTTAGGGTCAAAAACTTGTCACTAGGGCGCCCAAACCCTTGCGGGCGCCCCGAGGCTGGTCAAAAGTAGCTCTCTGCTACTACAGGCTGACCGGGGCGCCCTCAGCAGCTAGGGCGCCCCCATATTGTCCTTCAACGGCAGAAAGACTGCCAAAAGGCAGCCACAACCCTGTCAAGGGAGCCCTCGCCAGGCAGGGCGCCCTCGCCAGCCAGGGCGCCCTCCCGCTACAGGGCGCCCGAAACTGCACTATAAAGGGGCTCCATACCCCCTTCTACTCCTCACACTCAAACTTCTTCTTCTCCTCATCTCTCTACCCTCCAAGAGTTCTTGCAACCCTCTCAAGCTCTCATCTTCAACAATGCCTCCCCGAGCAACCCGGTATAATTTTTTTTTAAGTTAAATTTCCTTAAATGCAATTCCTTCATACTTTTTGTAAACGCATATTCCTTCTCTTAGAAGACGCCGACCAAACCAGGCAGAACCCGGTACCCAACCTAGTCCTGATCCTAGGTTTCCAAATTTAGAACTATGTAATAAGTTCGCTCGTACGACCTATAAACCTATCAAGACGAGCTACTTGAATAGACAATTTTTCACCCAATCCTGTCCTTTAGCAATGAACGTTATAAACTTCTACCAACTTGACAATCTAGTATTCTGCACTCATTCAATCAACACATCCTTATGTGCAGAATTTTATAACAACATAATTAGACAGGATGGTCTCATGTTCGTCACCACTGTCCAAGGAATACCCTTAACTATCACACCTACTCTACTCAACCGATTTCTGGGACTACGAGTCTCACAGTCCACCTTCTGTTGTTACCCACCTAGGGAGCCTCCCTTTGATGCTCCCTACTCTCACATTACCTTAGACATGTTACACTCTTACTTCTTTAGGCAACCCCTGGCCAGACGATTTCAGTCTGTCGAACTACAGGTCCAGGACTATGCTCTATATAGAGTCATAGTCCGATGTATTCTACCATTATCTACTAGAGACGTCACTACTATGCGACCATTCCACGCCTTTCTCCTATATGCCTTGATTCATCAGCTAGACATCGATATAGGACTTCACATATTTCATGCTATCCTACATGCATCCAGTGTTACCACGCAAGGGCGGGTACGCACACCCTACTGCCACATTATCACGTCCATATTACATCACCACGGTCGAAACATCACCGAGGGAGAGATGACTGAGTTGACTGATTACGACGAGATAGGATATAAAAACTTCTCCCTAGCTGGTATAGAGGTTTCTGGTACCGGGGTCTTGTCTTGGAGACGTCAGAGAGCAGCTCCCCAGATCGACTCAGACGAGGAGGTAGAAGTCGACGTCGCCGACTTAGCAGCCGAGGCTCGTGCACACATAGACGAGCCGCCTCCACCGACCATCGACCAGCGCTTTACACTGATGCAGACGGAGATTCACAGCCTCCGAGAGGAAGTGGAGGCAAATCATACCAAAAACATGGAGACAAATCGGGGCTACTATACCGAGTATATAAGCGCACTTAGAGCTGAGAGGGAGGCCAGAGATGCACAGTATCACGAGATGATGACACTATTCCGATCATGGCAGCCAGGCTCCTCTGATCATCCCGGTCCCTCGTCCTAGATTTGCCTAGCATTGTACCAATAACTATTTGACTACCCCTACTTAGTAGGGTTGACTTATGCCTGACTTGTATAACTGTGTTGGATTTTGAGTACTTGTTCTGTTCTATTTGAATAGCTAACTTATGGAAATGAGTACTTGCTCTGTCCTATTTGATCAGTTAGGATTGTGCTCTGTAGAATAGATTAACTCTACTTTTGATTTTTTTTGCTTTACTTAATTTAAAAATTAGTTTCTAAAAGAATTTTGAAAAACTGTTGTTTTTAAATCAGTTTTTTTAAATCTTTTCCGATTTAGTTTTATTTCAAAACTAGCCCCTTTCAAAACTAGGATTTTTTCGCAAATGAACTTAGCCTAGGCCCTAACCCTAGAACTGCATGCACCTATAGATTTAGAAGCCAGCATCTCACAAGCACCTTAGGGTACTTTTGATTGATAACCTAGAAAGGGTTGAGATGCTTAGGACTTTGCCTTAATTCAAGATGCTTTAAGTCAGTGCATCTGCAGTAATTGGGGCACTAAATACAACTTACACAGCAATCAAGTTAAGTGTCAAGTTTAGAAAATTTAACTTGAACAGAAACACTTAACTTGACTAACTCTAGCAAAAATTACTATTTATAACAGTTAGTAAGTAGCTAAATGGGTTAGACAGATCCCTATAAGAGAAAATCAACTGATTTGGTTTAAGTCTTATCATGAATTGGTTCAGTACAGCAAAATCATGCAAATATTTTCCTTTATGAAATTTATTTCCATTATGCAATTTAATTCCTGCTATATTTATCTGTTTTTTTATATATGGCAAAGGGGGAGAGATAGAAAAGGAGAGAGTTTAAAATTTTATAGCTCAAAATTTCTTCAAAAACTCTATCCTTTATTCAAAAAGTATCAAGTTTCAAACTAAGTACTTAAGCTTTTTCAAATTCTCTAAGTACTTATGCTTTTCAAAAATTCTCTAAGTACTTAAGCTTTTTCAAATTCTCTAAGTACTTAAGCTTCTCAAAAAAATTTTACTAAAGTTTTTCAAATCATACTAAGTACTTAAGCTTGTTAAAACTTACTAAGTTCTTAAGTTAAAGCTTTTAAAGACTTTTGAGTACTTTAAAACTTAAGGCTTCAAAATTTTTTCTAAGTACTCTAAACTCATGCTTCCAAAAACTCTTCTATGTACTTTTAAAAAAAAATTAAGTTGTCCAAGTACCTAAACTTAAGTTTTCAAAAGTGCAAAAATCATTTTTGAAAATACAAAAGACTTATGTTCAAAAATTCTAAGTAAAATTCTATTTAACTTAGAACCCCACGAATGTTTGAAAAATCTAGGGGGAGAGTCCTTCCAGGGGGAGGGAACAAAATATATTTTTACATGCTTTGATTAAACTTAACTTTTTGAACTAGGGTTGCCATAAATCAAAAAGGGGGAGATTGTTGGTGCAGAAAGCACCCAAGTCAAACCTGTATTTTGATAATGGCAACAGGGTTCAAAAGTTAAGTCTTATTTGTTTTCTAACATGTCACTCTAGTGTGCAGGGTAAAAAGTCCTAGCGAAGGACTGCTAGGCACTGGCGAAGGAATGCCAGGTCACAAAGTCCTAGCGAAGGACTGCTAGGCACTGGCGAAGGAATGCCAGGGTGAAAAGCCCTAGCGAAGGAATGCTAGGCACCGGGCGAAGGACAGCTCGGTATCCAAGACCTGGCAAAGGACCGCCAGGCAAAAGTCCAACCAGAGGAGCGATTGGCATCAGGTAAATTCTCCCGAGAGGAGTAGGTGAGGACGCGCTCCCCGTCGAGGGAACAGTAGGCGTCAGTTCGACCTAGGGCTCCATTTTGGAGGCCCAAAGTCAGAACCAAGACAGCTAAGGCTGTATAAACATAATACTCTATTGTTTTATATTGTTTTGGACTAACCCTGGATGCAGGACCAAAGGAACGTGTGTCTGCAACTCAGAATGCCCAAAGGAGAGAGGCAAGTAGCTGAGCAGGGCGCCCTCAGTGTCCAGGGCGCCCCCAGGGGCAACACAAAACAAGCGAAGCAACAAAGGCTTCGGCTGACCACTGGCCGGGGCGCCCCCAGCAGCCAGGGCGCCCCGAACGCCCAGGGCGCCCTCAGTGCCCAGGGGGCCCCGCGCCTACACCAGCGAAGCCGATTACCCCTATCCAGCCGAGAAGCCCGCACTGAAGGAGTCAAGCAGGGCACCCCCCAGCGTCCAGGGCGCCCCCAGTGTCAAACCTCATCCCTATTCGAGTGGGATAGAGGTTGACCGAGCGAAGCTCGGATCGCGTGACACATGGGGGGGCGCCCCCGACGTCCAGGGCGCCCCGAGGTGCTATAAATAGCACCCCACGCCAAGGCTTTCAACAACAACTTTGATTCAACGCTTCTACGCTCTTCTGCTCTCGCGCCTAGCTCCGGAAACCTCCCAACTCGAGCCGACGACGTCCCGCTGCTCCGAAAAAGACAACCTACATCGGACGTCGGTAAAAGAAGAGCTTTTCATTTGTTAAAGTTTACTGTGCTATATTTGTAACTCAATACTGTAAACTGATTTGCGAACTTATAGAATTGCCCGCAGAAAATGGTCAACGACCGTGGGCCTTGGAGTAGGAGTCGACCTAGGCTTCGAACCAAGTAAAAATTACTGTGTTTGCGTGTTTTGTTTTTTATCTTTCGCTGTGCAAATTCTCTATCTTAAATCCGAACGCTTTCCGATATTCACCGCCCCTCTATCGGTTCTCTCGATCCAACAACAATAACAGTAAGACATACAAATCGATCAGTCCAGTAGCATAGTCAACTGTAGTCACTTAAGTAAAGGAAACTTATATGTTTTTATTTGTTTGTGTGCTTCTTTCTATGCATATGTGTGAATTAAAAAAGACTGGTTTTGTTACCGGTTTTTGTCAATTTTGTACTGACTATGTCGTTTTTCAATTCCAGATGTCAAATGAGATATGCACCACGATTCGTTGCTATGAGCGATGCCGTAAGCTAATGGAACAGATAGAAGAAGTTGACTATAGTCCGATTCTTGGAATCCAAGGAAATATAGGAAAATTGGATCAACTATTTTGGAAACTTGAGCTGGAAGAGTTTTCAATTTTGGATGACTATAGAATCGGAGCATTGATTCGTTTATTGCCAAGGCATGCGAGAGAAGTTGCACACTAGGTATGGGGGTGCCATGAATGCCGTATCTCATATGCTGAGTTATGTAAACAGCTACTTCGCCATGAGTTTCTAGAGGATCTAGAAGATTCTAAGGAGGACCCAGAACAAGATCTTGAAATGTTTGAGAAAGATCCTGAAATGTTTGAGGTAGATCCTGAAATATTTGAGGAAGATGTTGAAATGCCTGAGGAAAATCCTGAAATATTTGAGGAAGATCCTGATATTGAAATGTTTGAGGAGGATCCTGAAATATTTGAGGAAGATCCTATAGAAACTATGGAAAATCTCGAGACTGTTCGATTTGAGATGAACGAGAGAGTGATAACCACTACCATAATATTTTTTGTTATGGGAGTAATATCAGCTAATTTAGTTCATTAAATTTTGTTGTTGTGTTTGCTGTGTATGAACTGAATAAGCTTATTTAATAAAGTTATATAGATACTGTTGTTATGAATGAATAGTAATATACTTTAATGAAAAGTTATGTTATGTGTTAACTGATTTGATAATGATTAGTTCATTTAATGATTAGTTCATTCTTATAAATGATTAGTTCATTCTTACAAATGATTAGTTCATTTAATGATTAGTTCATTAATACAAATGATTAGTTCATTAATATAAATGATTAGTTCATTTGATGGGATGTGTGTAATAGAATTGATCAATGTTGATTAGATTAGATTATACAAATGATGAGTGGAAACGTAGTTGCCACTTGATTTTGTAAACTAATTCTAATTTACAATGAGTTAATCATAAATTACATGCATATAAATTACACTGAGTCAATAAATAATATGTTTATTTATGATAAAGTCATGACAACTAAGAACATCATAGCTGAACTGAATAAGGGAGAGAGATTATATGAGGATAACTTTAAAATATGACATCTTAAGATACAATATGTTCTTAAGTAACAAGAAGTTCTTTAGACTATGAATCAGTTCATGGAAGACCTGTTAATGGTTCAATAGCATAGCATAACTTGATTTTGATGCCTATAGGGCATGGAAAAAAAAGGAGTCCACTACTAAGGGCATATTGATTAATTCAATGGTAGACGACCTGATATTTGAGTATGAGTCATTACCATCTGCTCATGCCGTCTAGGTAGCCCTTAGAGAGAAATGCAGTGAAATTAGCTTGAGCAAGCTTCGTCAACTGACAATTAAGTTTGACAGTTGTAAAAAGCACCCAAATATTACCAATGTCCAACATCTGAGGGTATTGGGGAATATAATTTGGGAGTTGAAGGCTGCTAGTCATGAGTTGACCGATGAACAATAGGTTCAGGCAGTTATTCATTCCCTTCCTGATTCTTGGGAAACGATGAAACAAAACCTTACTCACAGTGAAAGTATCAAGACTTTCATTAATGTCTCACGCCATAATGAACTGGAGGCGTAGAGAATTGAATCCACAAGGATTTCTAAACAAGCTTTTGTAGCTGAAGGTTCTGGATCTAAGAATAAGAAAAGATGGTTCAAGAAAGGAAAGGGTAAGGGAAAAGAAGCTGGTGCTATTGCTGTGCAAGACCCAAATTAAGAAGAAAGGAAAGATGTTTGGAAAGAAACCTAAAAGCAAGCTGACTTGCTACAACTGTGGCAAGAAGGGTCACTTTGCTCGGGAATGTACTGAGCTGAAAAAGGTAAATCCATGTTTATCTTCTTTTCATGAGCTTTATGTTGCTAGTTCAGTATTGTTAGCTAATTCTTATCCTTTGTGGATTATGGATTCAGAAGCAATGAACCATGTAGCTCGTGATTGAGCTACATACGTGGAGTACCGTCGAGTATCAGCTGACAATAAGTGGATATATGTGGGAAACAATGCAAGAATTGAAGTCAAAGGAATTAACACTTGCAAACTCAACCTTCGTGGTGGGTGCACCTTGTTTCTGCATGATGTCCTGTATGCTCCTAAGATTCGACGAAATTTGATTTCTGTTAATTGTCTTCTTGAATTGGGTTACTGTTTGAACTTTTATAGTCGTTATGTGGAACTTAAAATTAACTCTGTGTTAATTGGATATGGTTACGTATCAAACGGTTTCATGGTTTTTGATGTAGAACCAGTTGTTAATTGTAGAAATAATGGTTATTTTTTAAATATTGCTCTTACTAGCGATGCTGATGTTAATGATGAAGTTTGGCATGCTAGATTGAGACATATAGGGCAAGAAAGAATGAATAGATTAGCAAGAGAGGGTCTGCTCAGCACTCATGCTAAAGTTGACTTGTCTATATGTGAGCATTGTCTTGCTGAAAAAGCAACTAGGAAACCATTGGGTAAGGTTATTAGGGCTAAATCACCATTGCAATTGATTCATTCGGATATTTGTGGTTCGATGAACATGAAGGCTAGACATGGAAGTTCTTATTTCATTACATTTATTGATGACTTCACACGTTTTGGTCATGTGTATTTGATTTCTCATAAATCTGAAGCATTAGATTGTTTCAATCATTATTTGAACAAAGTTAAGAATCAATTGGAACGCAAAATTAAAACATTTCGCACTAACCGTGGAGGTGAATATTTGTCTGATCAATTCAAGACAATATGTAATGAGAAAGGGATTATTAGACAGTTAACTATCCTTGGGACTCCACAGCAAAATGGAGTTGTTGAAAGAAGAAATCGAACTCTTCTTGAAATAGTTAGGTCGATGATGACTCAAGCTAATTTGCCTATTTCCTATTGGGGAGATGCATTATTGATAGCAATCTACATACTTAACCGGGTGCCTTCTAAATCTGTTCCATCTACTCCATATGAATTTTGGACAGACAAAAAACCAGATTTAAGTAATCTGAGACCACGGGGGTCAGCTGTTTATATTCATGACAAGACTCACAAATATGGAAAATTATGACACAGGGGTAGAAAGTGTATCTTTGTAAGATATTCTAATACCTCTAAGGGTTATGTTTTTTATTGGTGAGCAACAAGATGGAACCATCTCTAAAATTGAGTCAAGAGATGTCTCTTTTCTCGAAACTGAGTTCCCAACAAGAGGTGAAGTTGATAAATTAACTCCTTTATTTGTAATAGAGGAGGAGGATACTATTCCTCTATCAACGAATCAGAAATCACAGGGGATACCTGAATCTAGTCAACCTAGTGGGAGTAAATGACCTATAAATGAGTTAGTTTCTTAACAGTCTAACCTGCTAAGAAGTAATCATCAGATTATTCCTCGGAGAAGGTTCGACATTGAAAATGAGGCATTAATGATTCTCCTAGTTGATGATGAAGAACCTCAAATGGTTGAGGAAGCATTAAAATGCTTAGGTAAGGAGAAATGGAAAGTTGCAATGGATGAGGAAATGAATTCCATGAGAAAGAATCAAGTTTGGGATTTAGTCGATCTTCCTCCGGGCCGCAGGGCCATTGGGAATAAGTGGATTCTCAAAATTAAGAGGAAAGCGGATGGGTCGATTAATCGATACAAAGTTTGTTTGGTTACAAAAGGATATACCCAAATGGAGGGTATTAATTTTGAAGAGACATTCTCCCTAGTTGTGAAGTTTGTGTCAATACGAGTCATCCTAGCTATAGTAGCACATTTTGACTTAGAATTACATCAAATAGATGTAAAAATGATTTTTCTTAATGGTAATCTTGACGAAAACATCTATATGACACAACTAGAAGGTTATATAGCTGAGGGCAAAAAGAATAAAGTATGTAGACTTAAGAAGTCTATGTATGGGTTAAAACAGACGTCAAGGCAATGGAACATAAGATTCAATAAAGTCATTTTGTCTTATGGTTTTGAAATGATCAATGAGGATCATTGTGTTTACCTAAGGAAGGATAAAGGAAAGTTTGTCATTTTATCATTATATGTTGATGATATGCTAATAGCTGGAAGTGACCTAAGGTTTGTGATTAAAGTCAAGTCTTGACTTTCATCACAATTTGACATGATAGATATGGGAGAAGCTGAGTATATCTTAGGAGTACAGATTGTTGGTGCTTGGATGGCTAGAGAGGGGGGGTGAATATAGCCAGACACAGATTTTTCGCTCTCTTAAAACTTCTGCACTTCAACGTTAGCAACAGCGGAAGCAAGGAATAGAGAAAAACAGAAATGCAGAACTTAAC
>JAGFNQ010001072.1:152991-184040 GCA_024364735.1 Boesenbergia rotunda
GGCCCCGCGCGCGTCGGGCGCCCCAGTCAAATGTGATCCCGAAGAAGCAGAGATCAGCCTTGACCAGAGGGCTCGTCGGATCGAAAGCCACGTGGGGGGGGGGGGGGGCGCCCCGAGCATCCCGGGCGCCCCAGCCCTATAAAAGGGACCCTCGACCCTCTTCTTCAAAAATCAATAACTGCGACTTTCATACGCTCTTCTGCTTCCACGAGACGCTCCAGAAATCTTCCAACTCGAGCTCTGACGACGTCCTGCTGCTCCAATACTCCGATCTACACCGGACGTCGGTAATGAAATATTTAATTAAGTTTACGAAGCTATTCTGTAATACTTGTGATTGTAAACTTTCTCGAACGTATAGAATTGCTCGCAGAAAATGGTCAACGATCGTGGGCCTTGGAGTAGGAGTCGACACAGGCTCCGAACCAAGTAAAACGACCGTGTTAGCATTGTTGTTGTGTCTTATTTCCGCTGCGCACTAACTCTTTTAAATCCGAACGAATTGCGACATTCACCCCCCCTCTCTCGCAACTCTCGATCCAACACTACATACGTAGAGTACCGTCGGGTACCAGCTGGCAATAAATGGATATATGTGGGAAACAATGCAAGAATTGAAGTCAAAGGAATTGACACTTGCAAACTCAACTTTCGTGGTGGGCGTACCTTGTTTCTGCATGATGTCCTGTATGCTCTTGAGATTCTACGGAATCTGGTTTCCATTAATTATCTTCTTGAATGGGGTTACTGTTTGAACTTTTTATAGTCGTTGTGTGGAACTTAAAATTAACACTGTGTTAATTGGATATGATTATGTATCAAACGGTTTCATGGTTCTTGATGTAGAACCAGATGTTAATTATGAAAATAATGGTTGTTTTTCAAACATTGCTCTTACTAGCGATGCTGATGTTAATGATGAAGTTTGGCATGCTAGATTGGGACATATAGGACAAGAAAGAATGAATAGATTAGCAAGAGAGGGTCTGCTCGACACTCGTGCTAAAGTTGACTTGTCTATATGTGAGCATTGTCTTGCTGAAAAAAATAACTAGGAAACCGTTTGGTAAGGCTATTAGGGCTGAATCACCATTGCAATTGATTCATTCGGATATTTGTAGTCCGATGAACATGAAGGCTAGACATGGTAGTTCATATTTCATTACATTTATTGATGACTTCACGCGTTTTGGTCATGTGTATTTGATTTCTCATAAATCTGAAGCATTAGATTGCTTTAATCGTTATTTGAACGAAGTTGAAAACCAATTGGAACGTAAGGTTAAAACCTTTCGCACTGACCGTGGAGGTGAATATTTGTCTGATCAGTTCAAGACAATATGTAATGAGAAAGGGATTATTAGACAGTTAACTATCCCTAGGACTCCACAGCAAAATGGAGTTGCTGAAAGAAGAAATCGAACTCTTATTGAAATAGTTAGGTCAATGATGACACAAGCTAATTTGCCTATTTCCTATTGAGGAGATGCATTATTGGAAGCAACCTACATACTTAACCGGGTGCCTTCTAAATCTGTTCCATTTACTCCATATGAACTTTGGACAGGCAGAAAACCAAATTTAAGTAATATGAGACCATGGGGATCTGCTGCTTATATTCATGATAAGACTCACAAATATGGAAAATTAGGACCCAAGGGTAGGAAGTGTATCTTTGTAAGATATTCTGATACCACTAAGGGTTATGTTTTTATTGGTGAGCAACAAGATGGAACCATCTCTGAAATTGAGTCAAGAGATGCTACTTTTCTCGAAACTGAGTTCCCAACAAGAGGTGAAGTTGATAAATCAACTCCTCTATTTGCAATAGTGGAGGAGGATACTGTTCCTCTATCAATGAATCAGGAATCACAGGGGATACTTGAATCTAGTCAACCTAGTGGGAGTAAATGACCTATAAATGAATTAGTTTCTCAACAGTCAAACCTGCGAAGAAGTAATCGTAAGATTATTCCTCGGAGAAGGTTTGACATTGAAAATGAGGCATTAATGATTCTCCCAGTTGATGATGAAGAACCTCGAACGGTTGAGGAAGCATTGAAATGCTTAGTTAAGGAAAAATGGAAAGTTGCAATGGATGAAGAAATAGATCCATGAGAAAGAATCAAGTTTGGGATTTAGTCGATCTTCCTCCGGGCCGCAGGGCTATTGGGAATAAGTGGATTCTCAAAATTAAGAGGAAAGCAGATGGGTCGATTAATCGATACAAAGCTCGTTTGGTTGTAAAAGGATATACCCAAACGGAGGGTATTGATTTTGAAGAGACATTCTCCCCAATTGTGAAGTTTGTGTCAATAAGAGTCATCCTAGCTATAGTAGCACATTTTGACTTAGAATTACATCAAATGGATGTAAAGACAGCTTTCCTTAATGGTAATCTTGACGAAGAAATTTATATGACACAACCAGAAGGTTATATAGTTGAGGGCCAAAAGAATAAAGTATGTAGACTTAAGAAGTCTATGTATGGGCTAAAGCAAGCGTTAAGGCAATGGAACATAAGATTCAATGAAGTCATTTTGTCTTATGGTTTTGAAATGATCAATGAGGATCATTGTGTTTACCTAAGGAAGGATAAAGGAAAGTTTGTCATTTTATCATTATATGTTGATGATATGCTAATAGCTATAAGTGACCTAAAGGTTGTGATTGATGTCTAGTCTTGGCTTTCATCACAATTTGACATAATAGATATGGGAGAAGCTGAGTACATCTTAGGAGTATAGATCATTCGTGATCGATCAAAAAGACTTTTTGGTTTGTCCCAAGAGACTTATATCACTAAGATACTACAGCACTTCAATATGTTTGATTGTAAAGTTGAACAAACACCTACATCGAAAGGTGTTGTTCTGAGCAAAAGTATGTCTCCCAAGACTCCTGAAGAGATAGCCGAGATGAAGAAAAGACCATATGCTAGTGTCATTAGTAGTTTGATGTACACTATGTTGTGTACACGTCCTGATATAAGCTATGATGTTGGCTTAGTTAGTAATTTCCAGTTAAACCTAGGATCGAGACATTGGAAAGTAGTGAAAAGGATCAAAGCTGAGCCAGAAGGGCATTACAGATGCATATTGGGCAAGGGACCTTGATAATAGAAAATCCACATCTAGCTATGCCTTCTTGTTGAATGGTGGCGCCATCTCATGGAACAGCAAGAAATAAGCTTGTGTAGCGCTGTTAAAAATAGGCTTGTGTAGCCCTGTCAAAACAGACTTATGTAGTGCTATTGACAATGAAAGTTGAGTATGTGGTTCGTGCAGTAGTTGCACAAGAAGTTATCTGGTTAAAAAGGTTCTTGATGCATTTGATGATTGCTGACGACAGTGGGAGTCCTGTTATAGTGTACTGTGATAATTAAGCTACTATAGCTTTTTCTAAGGATCTCGAATATCATAGTCAAGGCAAGCATAAGGGATATTGTTGATAAGAAAAAGATAATTCTTGAGTATTTCCCTATACGTGTTATGTTTGCAGATCCTTTTACTAAGCCATTGACTAAAGAGTCATTTCAAGGACATGTGCAAGGACATGTGAAGTCTTTGGGACTTCGAAAAATATAACATAATTGGTTATATATGAAATGCCAGATCTATTCAGTGTAAATGTATTTGTTATATTTGGATAAAAGTCTCGATGAGCATGTTGGCAGACTGAGGTTGGTCCACTCACATGGACAATCGTCTCTATTTGTTGAGTATAAATAGAGGTAAGACTATTACTTATGAGACAACTTATGTAGTTGTGAATGGAGACATACTCGTAAGTTGATGCCGCCTTGATTTTTGTATCAAGATGAGATCATTTATGTAATGATCGAAGTAAATGCACCCACCATTTACTAAACCTGTTTAAGGCCAGATTGGAATTCATAAGTTGAATTCGGATTAGACGTTAGGTATGTCTAGATCGAAATCTGTACGATATTAAATATTTGAGAAAAACATGCACTCTTTTTGGTAAAGAGAAAAACATCGTAGCATGTGATTCATACCACATGTGCTATAGCGACAATAAGGGTAGTAGGAGAATGGATCCCTGCTTCTCTACTATGTGAGACCCTTGAGATTATAAGTTAATCTCAATCTTACCCTAAGTGACTATTTAGCTGTCTACTTGAAGTTTTAATCAGTGATTGCTACTTTAGTGTGTATCCTATTGGCTATGGATGATTCGGTCTATGGAGCATAACTAGGAAAACGACTGATTAGAATGAATAGATTCTAGCTAAAAAGGAAGATTAAAATTGATTTACAACTGTAATACTTATTCACTGGTCGACCAGTTACATTTTTTGTTAAGTACTTAAAAATGTAACTGTAGGATCGATGCACGTGAGAGGGGGGGTGAATCACGTGACTTTTAAAAAATTAAATCAGAGTGCTTTAAAAAGCGTGCACAGCGGAAATGAAAGAGACGAAAAACAAACACACAAACACGAACGATTTTTACTTCGTTCGGAGCCTTCGGCGACTCCTACTCGAAGGCCCAGGTCCCTCGGACCTTTCCGTTGGGCAATCTACTAAAACTCTCTATCGGTCAACCCCGATAGAGTAGGCGAGTACAAATGAATTGAAAATGTGACAACCCCACACTTTCAAGTAATTAAGTGCAATAAAGTATTAAAAGAAATTCTTCTTTTTACCGACGTCCGGAGTAGGTTGACTCTTTCGGGGCAGCGGGACGTCGTCGGCTCGAAGTGTAGCGTTTTCGGAGCAAGGCGCGAGCGTAGAAGAACTTGAAAGCTTTGGAAGAAGTGTTGTTTTTAAACCTTGGTCGAGGGGCTCTATTTATAGCCCTGGGGGCGCCCGAAACGTCCGGGGCGCCCCTCTGCGTGGCTGCCGATCCGCAGCCCTCTCGGTCAAGCACTTGATCTCTTTATCTTCGGGATCACCTTTGACTGGGGCGCCCGACGCGCGCGGGGCGCCCGATTTGACCGGTCAAAGCCACATCTCCTTGGCTTCGCGAGGGTGAGCTTCGGCAGTTGGCAGTGAGGTGGCACAGGGGGCGCCCGAGACATGCGGGGCGCCCGACGCGCGCGGCTGTCGGGGCGTTTACCTCTCTGCTGACTTTGGGTTGACTCTGGGGCGCCCGACACATCCGGGGCGCCCTGCTCAGCTACGGCCTCACTCCTTTGAGGCTCTCTGAGCTGCAGAATCATAGTCCTTTGGTCTTGCATCCAGGGTTAGTCCAAAACAAGGCTAGCACAATTTTATATGGACTAAAATAAGATACAATTCTAAGTTAATTAGATCCTGTCTCCCAGACCAGGATCTAACCAGGACTCAACTTAGATCACCTAAATGGGTCTAAGTTGGACCGCGCCTAAAGTCCAAGATTGGACTCATCCTCACTGGGTCGCTCCTCCAGTGACTTACCTTACTTACCCATTATGCAGCTCTGCTTGACTTCTTGACCCTACCAGGACTTCCTGCCAAGGCTCAACCACCTTGGTCTTCCTGCCAAGTCTCAACCAACTTGGTCTTCAGCCAGTTGTCAGGTCCCGCGGACCCAACTGGACTTTCCGCCAGGACTCAACCATCCTGGACTTCAGCCTGGTGTCTGGTCCTAAGTCTTTCAACTCTGCACACTTGGTAAAGAGGTTAAACACACACAACCCTAACTTTAACCACTTTGTCATACATCAAAACCCGAGTTTGACCGTCAGTGCAAACTGCACCAACAATCTCCCCCTTTTTGATGTAATGACAACCTAGGTTAAAGTTAGAGAAAAACTAGCAGATACATGCAAGTAAATAAGCATGAAGGTACATGGTGCAAAATTAAGTAGCAAACAGAATTAAGTAGCACACAGAATTAAGTAGCAAACAGAATTAAGTAGCAAACAGAATTTTCTAAGCTTTAACCCTACTATGGTTAAACACACACAACCCTAACTTTAACCACTTTGTCATACATCAAAACCCGAGTTTGACCGTCAGTGCAAACTGCACCAACAATCTCCCCCTTTTTGATGTAATGACAACCTAGGTTAAAGTTAGAGAAAAACTAGCAGATACATGCAAGTAAATAAGCATGAAGGTACATGGTGCAAAATTAAGTAGCAAACAGAATTAAGTAGCACACAGAATTAAGTAGCAAACAGAATTAAGTAGCAAACAGAATTTTCTAAGCTTTAACCCTACTCTCCCCCTTTGTCATTTATCAAAAAACATACTTATATTAAGTTACGGAGAGTCGGATTCAAAGTTAAGTGATAGGGAATACTAGACTTAGGCAAAATAGATTAAGTAAGATAAAATAGCCTAAGTGAAAAAAAAAAACTCCCCCTAAATTAATTTTTCAAAACTAACAGATAGTTTTCAACAACATTATTTTTAAATGAATTTGAAATATTTTCAAAGTTTAAAAAGGAGATTTGCAAGACCCAAAAATACGGATTGTTCAATGTTTAAATAGGAATTGCAAGGAACTATTTATTTTGCAAAAGTATTTTGACCTCAACTCCCCCTGGACCAAGTAATGATTGTGGTCCCTTTTCATATGTCTAACTCTAGCTACTGACTAACTATCTAGATGATAGTAGTGTTCACTGAGTTGGTCAAGTCAAGTAATAATGTCTAGCTCAGCTTTTAAGGCAAGACTACTTGACATGATCACTGTAACGTTGGTATTTTACGCCCAGACTTATTGTGATGCACTGACTTTAAGCATTCGGAAGTCCAGGCAGAGTCCTATGCATCTTACAACCGTTCTATGTTTTTGCAAGCACAAACAAGTTAATCTTAATGTGTTTTGTGAGATGCGGCTACCTAAAACTATAGGTTCATGCAATTCTAGGGGTCAAGCTTAGGCTAAGTCTGCCAGTTTTGAAAATCAAATTTTTAAATACAATAAAGTTCTTGAAAATCAAGTTTGAAAAGTCCGTGTTTAAGTTTAATTTTGAAAAGCAATAAACTTTTTGAAAAACCAGTTTTAAAAAAATTCATGTTTTTAAAACCAACATTCAACTTAAGTTTATCAGGTCATTCCTAGTCTATAACACACATTCCTATTAACCTTCTTAAGTTGCTAAATTCAGATTCAGGAAGTGGTTTGGTAAATATATCAGCTAGGTTAGACTTAGATTCAACATGGTTAAGTTCAATTTCTCCTTTATTTACATGATCTCTGACAAAATGGTGTTTGATTTCTATATGTTTGGTCCTAGAGTGGTGGATTGGGTTTTTGGTTAAATTGATTGAACTTAGGTTATCTATATAAATTTTGACTTTCTTAAAATCTAAGTTAAAATCTTTTAAGGTATGCATCATCCAGAGTAGTTGGGCTACACATTCACCCATTGCTATATACTCAGCTTCAGTGGTGGATAGGGCAACACAATGTTGTTTTCTACTGAACCAACTAATTAGTGAGGGTCCTAGAAGTTGGCATCCACCGCTGGTACTTTTTCTATCTAACTTACAGCCAGCATAATCTGAGTCAGAAAATCCAATAAGTTCAAACTGGGCTGTTCTAGGGTACCAAATTCCTAAATTTTTTGTCCCTTTGAGATACCTAAATATCCTTTTAACTAGGGTTAGATGTGATTCTTTAGCACATGTTTGATACCTAGCACACATACTAACTGCAAAGAGAATATCAGGTCGACTTGCAGTTAGGTAAAGTAAGCTACCTATAGCACTTCTATAATACTTGAGGTCAACAGGTTTGCCATTTGTGTCACTATCTATAGTTTGATTGGTAGCCATAGGTGTCTTAATTTCTTTAGCACTATCCATTCCAAATTTTCTAAGTAATTCTTTAGTGTATTTTTGTTGATAGACAAAAGTACCCTCACTAGTCTGTTTTATTTGTAGCCCTAAGAAGAAAGTTAGTTGACCTACTAAACTCATTTCAAATTCAGTTTCCATTATCTTTGTGAATTCTTGTAAAAAGTCTGAGTTGGTTGAGCCAAATACTATATCATCTACATATACTTGGGCTACAAAAATATCATTTTTTAGGGTTTTGACAAATAGTGTTGGGTCAATTTTGCCTTGGTTAAAACCTTTTGAAACTAAGTAGTTAGACAGTCTTTCATACCAGGCCCTAGGTGCTTGCTTAAGTCCATATAGGGCTTTCTTAAGTCTAAAGACATAGTCAGGGTGTTCTAAGCTTTCAAAACCAGGAGGTTGACCTACATAAACCTCTTCTTTAATTAGGCCATTTAGGAAGGCTGACTTAACATCCATTTGATAGAGCTTAAATCCCTTATGGGCTGCATAACTTAAGAGCATTCTAATGGATTCAAGTCTGGCTACAGGGGCATAGGTTTCATTATAATCAAGACCTTCTACTTGGTTAAACCCCTTAGCTACTAGCCTAGCCTTATTCCTAACTGTTTCTCCTTGTTCGTTAAGTTTATTCCTAAAGACCCATTTAGTTTCAATAAATTTCTTGCCTTTAGGTAGGGGTACTAAGTCCCAGACTTGACTACGTTCAAATTGGGATAACTCTTCCTGCATGGCTATGATCCAATCAGGGTCAAGTAAGGACTCTTCTATAGACTTGGGTTCAATTTTTGAAATCAATGCAATTTGACTAAGGTTCCTAAAGGCTGATCTAGTCTGAACCCTTAGTTCTGGATTACCTAAGATTTGATTAGTTGGGTGGTCTGAGCTAACTCGTACAGTTCTGGGTTGGTTAGGTTCAGTTTCAGGTGTGGGTTCAGTTAGATCATCGTTTTGGTCCTCAATTGGCCTTCATCAGGGTCAGTACTGGATCTACAAAGTCAATTGGTTGGTAGGTGGTTTGATCAGAGTTATTTGGGTCAGATTTTTCATCAAATTTACATTTGTAGTTTCTTCAATTTTTAGGGTAGTCTTGTTATAAACTCTATAGGCTCTACTGGTAAGGGAATAACCTACAAAGATACCTTCCTCAACCTTAGAAGTAAATTTTCCTAAGTGTTCTCTAGTATTTAAGATATAGACTTTACATCCAAATACTTTAAGGTATTTAATGTTAGGTTGTTTGTTATAATAGATTTCAAAAGAGGTCTTTCCTAGGTTTTTAATTAGAGTTATTCTATTTTGTACATAACAAGCTGTACTAACAGCCTCAGCCCAAAGATATTTAGGTAAGTTGTATTCATTAAGCATTGTTCTAGCTGCTTCTTGTAGTGTTCTATTTTTTCTTTCTACAATTCCATTTTGTTGAGGTGTTTTAGGGCAAGAGAATTCGTGATGGTAGCCCTTTCTAGACAAAATTGATTAAATTTATGATTTTTAAATTCTCCGCCATTATCGCTCCTAAATCTTTTGATTTTAACCCCCTTTTCATTTTCCGTTAATTTACAAAATTGAGTGAGTGTATCAAAAGTTTCATCTTTATTTTTTAAGAATTTTACCCAGGTAAATCTTGAATAGTCATCGATAATTACTAGGCAGTATAGGTTCCCACTAATTGATTTAACCCCATGTGAGTCAAATAGGTCTAAGTGAATTAATTCCAGAATTGACTTGGTTTGAGTTTGATTAGTTGGTTTGTGGGTTGACCTAGTTTGTTTTCCTTGTTGACAAGCATTACATAAGGTTGACTCAAGGTTAGATAACTTTGGTAGGCCTCTAACTAAACCATTTAGTTTAGGTAGTTTCTGAAGTGATTGTGAAAGTCTCCTATGCCAGAGCCAAGTCTCATCCTTATGGGTTAAGAGGCAGTTTTCTAAGGGACAGGTTAACTTAATTTCATAAATGTTATTGTGCCTAAGTCCTCTAAGTGTGATGTTTGGGTTGTCATTGTGTTTGATCAGACATTCATTGGATAGGAACCTAACCTTATAACCAGTGTCACACAATTGGCTAATGCTTAGTAAATTGAAGTTGAAATTTTCAACAAGTAATACATTTGTTATTATGAAATCAGACTCAAGTTCAATATTGCCTAGGCCAATTACCTTAAGTTTACCGTTGTTTCCAAAAGCAACAGTCCCTAGTCTTTTGTACTTGAGTTCTGTAAATTTGGTGGGATCCCCAGTCATGTGTCTGGAGCATCCACTGTCAATGATCCATTTATTTTCCTACAGTTAAGTAAACGGTTTAGACCTAGGTTGAGTTTTTTGAAAAAATCTAAAAAGATTTAAACACTTGAGTTTGAATTTTAAATTTGAGTTATGTTAAGCTTGACTTTGAATTTGATTTTTAATTTTAATTTGAACTTTAATTTGAATTTGAATTTTAATTTGAATTTGAATTTGAATTTGAATTTGAATTTTAATTTGAATTTGAATTTGAATTTTAATTTTAATTTTAATTTGAATTTTAATTTGAATTTGAATTTTAATTTGAATTTGAATTTTAATTTGAATTTGAATTTTAATTTGAATTTTAATTTTAATTTTAATTTGAATTTGAATTTGAATTTTAATTTGAATTTGAATTTTAATTTTAATTTGAATTTGAATTTGAATTTTAATTTGAATTTTAATTTGAATTTGAATTTTAATTTTAATTTGAATTTTAATTTGAATTTGAATTTGAATTTTAATTTGAATTTGTTAATTTTAATTTGAATTTTAATTTTGAATTTGTTTTTAATTTGAATTTTAATTTTAATTTTGAATTTTAATTTTAATTTGAAATTTATTTTAATTTGAATTTTAATTTGAATTTGAATTTTAATTTGAATTTTAATTTTAATTTTAATTTGAATTTTAATTTGAATTTGAATTTGAATTTGAATTTTAATTTGAATTTTATTTTAATTTGAATTTGAATTTTAATTTGAATTTTAATTTGAATTTGAATTTTGAATTTGATTTTAATTTTGAATTTTAATTTTAATTGAATTTAATTTTTTTGACTTTTTTTAATTTGGTTATCCTTATTCATCTCACTCGGTCTAAGTTATCAATCAAGGGAGTCCTATGATTTTGTGAGATGTTNCCTTCCTCAACCTTAGAGGTAAATTTTCCTAAGTGTTCTCTAGTGTTTAATATATACACTTTGCATCCAAATACTTTAAAATACTTAATATTAGGTTGTTTTTCATAATAGATTTCAAAAGTTGTTTTTCCTAGATTTTTATTTATAGTTATTTTATTTTGTACATAACAGGCTGTACTAACAACCTCAGCCCAAAAATATTTAGGTAGATTGTATTCATTTAGCATTGTTCTGGTTGCTTCTTGTAGTGTTCTATTTTTCCTTTCTACCAATTCGTGATGGTAGCCATTTTCTAAGCAGAATTGGTTAAATTTTTGATTTTTGAATTCCCCGCCGTTATCGCTCCTAAGTCTTTTAATTTTAATCCCTTTTTCATTTTCTACTAATTTACAAAATTGAGTAAATATATCAAAAGTTTCATCTTTATTTTTTAAAAATTTTACCCAGGTAAATTTTGAATAGTCATCTATGATTACTAAACAGTAAAGGTTTCCACTAATTGATTTTACCCCATGTGAGTCAAATAGGTCTAGGTGAATTAATTCAAGAATTGACTTAGTTTGAATTTGACTAGTTGGTTTGTGGGTTGACCTAGTTTGTTTTCCTTGTTGACATGCGTTACATAAGGTTGACTCAAGGTTAGATAACTTTGGTAGGCCTCTAACTAAACCTTTTAGTTAGGTAGTTTTCTGAAGTGAGTGTGTGAAAGTCTCCTATGCAGAGCCAAGTCTCATCCCTTATGGGTTAAAGACAATTTTCTAAGGGACAGGTTAACTTAATTTCATAAATGTTATTGTGCCTAAGTCCTCTAAGTGTGATGTTTGGGTTGTCATTGTGTTTGATCAGACATTCATTGGATAGGAACCTAACCTTATAACCAGTGTCACACAATTGGCTAATACTCAGTAAATTGAAGTGAAAATTTTCAACAAGTAATACATTTGTAATTATAAAATCAGACTCAAGTTCAATATTACCTAGGCCAATTACCTTAAGTTTACCGTTATTTCCAAAAGCAACGGTCCCTAGTCTTTTGTACTTGAGTTCTGTAAATTTGGTGGGATCCCCAGTCATGTGTCTGAGCACCCACTGTCAATAATCCATTTATTTACCTACAGTTAAGTAAAAGATTTAGAACTTAGGTTAAGTTTTTGAATTTTTTTTTTAAAATTTAAGAAAATTTTAAACATCCTAAAGAATTTAAAACTTGAATTTGAATTTTAATTTTATAATTTTTGAATTTAAATTTTGAATTTGAATTTTATGAATTTGAATTGAATTTTGAATTTGAATTTTATGAATTTTGAATTTGAATTTTATTAATTTTGAATTTTGAATTTGAATTTTATTAATTTTTGAATTTGAATTTTGAATTAATTTGAATTTTATTAATTTGATTTTGTTAATTTGAATTTTGAATTTTGTTATTAATTTGAATTTTGAATTTTGAATTCTTATTTGAATTTTGAAATTTTGATTTTGTTAATTTGAATTTGAAATTGATTTGTTAATTTGAATTTTGAATTTGATTTGTTAATTTTGAATTTGAAATTTGATTTTGTTAATTTGAATTTTGAATTTTGTTAATTTGAATTTTGAATTTGATTTTGTTAATTTGAATTTTGAATTTGATTTTGTTAATTTGAATTTTGAATTTGATTTTGTTAATTTGAATTTTGAAATTTGATTTTTTATTTGATTTTGAATTTGATTTTGTTAATTTGAATTTTGAAATTTGATTTTGTTAATTTGAATTTTGAAATTTGATTTTGTTAATTTGAATTTTGAAATTTGATTTTGTTAATTTGATTTTGAAATTGATTTTTTAATTTGAATTTTGAATTTGATTTTGTTATTTGAATTTTGAATTTGATTTTGTTAATTTGAATTTGAATTTGATTTTGTTAATTTGAATTTTGAAATTTGATTTTGTTAATTTGAATTTTGAAATTTGATTTGTTAATTGATGTTTGAAAATTTTGAATTTGATTTTAGTTGTCCTTATTCATCTCACTTGATCTAAGTTGTCAATCAAAGGGATCCTATGATTTGTGTGAGATAAGTTTGAGTTTGATTTATAAAAGTTAATCTGACCTTTTGTTAGATTCAGGTTTGACAAGAAGCAGTTTAAAAGTATACTTCCATAATTGGTTTCCAGGCCGTGGCGAGGCACAGAGTCTTCTTTGGCCGAAGCCTTATTGGATCAACAACCACTTTCTAGGCAAAACCGCTTAAGGAAGTTGTACTTTTAACCTACCTATTGAAACTCCTTGGTCTAACTAGTCTAGGATGTGGCGAGGTAGCTTCGGCTAGTTCCACTGGGCTAAGAAGACCAAATAGAGGACGCCTTCCCCTACCTGACTCCTTAGATCAGCTTCCCTAACGTACTATCAGCTCGCCTACCCTGGTACTGAGTAGGTCAAGTGTCAGACTAACTTTTGAAACTAGTCCTAGGTACCCAGACGGGTAAAGGGTGACTTTGAGGTGCCAACTAATTTGGAGCTTCCCCCTAAATTGTAGACTGGGTGTCTAGGGTCAATGTAGTGGATGTCCCTTTTTGGGACATAAAGTTGATTCTGACCTACTTGCTTTGTTAGGTAAGCTTTCGGAACCCACGCTTTTCGTTGATTTTTGCGGGGTGGATAAAGGAGATAAAGGATCTTTGGGCTGATCCTGATTTATATCCTATCCCAGATTTATTGTACATGCCCTTTTGTGATCCAAGAATGAGGTCAAGGTTCTTGGATCGGGTTGTGAAAGTTGCTAGTAGATCCTTAAGTTTTAGGACTTCGCCCTTTAGAGTGGAGTTTTCAGTTTCAAGCTCAATTGTCTTTTGATTTTGAGTTTGTTTAGTTAATGTTCTGGTATTAATTAATTGCTCCTTAAGGTCTTGATTTTCCTTAAGGAGCTGGTCATTCCTAGATTCAGATGCAAGTAATTTTTTATTTAAAATGGAAATAATCTTAAAAAAATTTTCATTAACTGAATCTAAATATACCTTAGTCGAGTCGTCCGAAAAGAGTCCGATCTCTTGACTCGACTCGTATTCGGAATCTTCGTCATGCTCCGAGTCTGACTCGGGTCCAGTTGCCATTAGCGCGAGGTAGCTTGTCTTCTTTGGTGGTTCATAGTCAGAGTCATCCGAACTCTCGTCCCAGGTGGCTTGAAGAGCCTTCTTCTTCTTGCTTTTCTTTGATTGGTCCTCCGTTTTGTAGGGACATTCATGTTTGAAGTGTCCTTTCTGTTGCAACCCGAAGCAGGTTATTTTGCTTTTGTCTCCATAACTGGTTGGCTTCATTATCTTTTGGAAATCTCTTTTCGAGAATTTGCTTTTCTTTTTGGCAAGGACTTTTCTTACTAAGTTAACCATTTGTTCCTCGTCATCTGAGTCTGAGTCTGACTCTTCTTCTGATTCTTGAATTTTCTTCTTCGACTTGACTTCTTTTGAAGAACCTGCAAACAAAGCAAATCCTTTCTCGGCTTTGGCGTTAGTTTGTTCGTGCAGTTCTAATTCACAGAATAGTTCATCTAAATTTATTTTGGAAAGATTCCTAGAAATTTTATAAGCATCTATGATGGATGCCCATAAAGAGTTTCTAGGAAAGGCATTTAGTGCATACCTTATAATATCTCTATTTTCTTGTTTGTGCCCAATGAGGTGGAGTCCATTTAGTATGTCCTTGATCCGGGCGTGGAGTTGGCTTGCAGACTCACCTTCCTGCATTTTTATGTTAAATAATTTATTCAATAACAAATCTCTTTTTGTTACCTTCGCATCTGAGGTGCCTTCATGCAGTTCAATCAGTTTGTCCCAAAGTTCTTTGGCAGATTCAGTTGGGCCGATACGGTTCAATTCCTCTTTGGTTAGTCCGCATTGGAGTGTGTTCTGTGCTTTGAACTCAATCTGAGCCCTTTTCTTCATTTCTAGGTTCCATCTGTCATGCTTCAGTAGTGCATTGTTTCCCTCGTCCATTGGTGGTTCGTAGCCAGATTGCACCGCGAACCATTGATCCATATCAATCTTTAGGTACACCTCCATTCTTCGTTTCCAGTAAGGGAAGTCTTCCCCATTGAAGAGCGGAGGACGGGCAGTACTATATCCTTCACCTTGAGCCATCTGAAATAGACAACAACAAAAACACTTGTTCCAAGACTAGGTCTTGGATTAGTAGTGTGGTAGGAAAAGGAGAAGAAAGGAACAAAAAATGACTCGAAATGGTGTTACCCAAATTCGAGTAAAATCGATAGAAAATATCTAAATTTAGGCAACAATACCTAATTTAGATCGTGCAGCGAAAACACAAAAACAAACGAAAAAGAATTGGATTTCCCCCGGCTCTTATGGTGGTTGCACCGATACAGAGCGAACTTGGCTCTGATACCACTTGTAGGACCGATGGACGTGAGAGAGTCGATAGAAAATTGTACGATGCTTTTTATAACGTGCGCAGCGGAAAAATTAAAACGAAATGCGAAAGCGAAAAATAATAAAAAAATTACACGAGGAGTTTTACTTCGTTCGGAGCCTTCGCCGACTCCTACTCGAAGGCCCAGGTTCCTTGAACCTTTCCTGTGGGCAATCTATTAAAAACCTCTACCGACAAACTACCGATAGAGTGATTCGAATACAAGATTGGGCGGAAGTGTAATAGCCCTACACTTCCCCCTTAAATAATTTAAGTGCAGAAAAAAAAAATCGTTACCCAACACTTAGATTTATCTGAAGCAGCTTGGGTGTTGGGAGCGATCTTCCAGCAGCGGTCGAACAGCGTCGAGTCAAAGCACAAACCGCAGCAGAGGAGCGTGGAAGCAAGAGAGCGCCAAAGCTTGAACCAGAATCAAATTTTCTTATCTGTTAGAGGGCTTGCTTGCTTCTATTTATAGTGCCTCGATGCATAATCTTCTCAGCTCAAATTTTATCCATCAACAAGATAAAATAATTAAAAAAAAGATAATGTTTCTATCCTTTGCTTCAATTAAGAAAATAATTTAAATAAAATATAAATACAGAATATT
This sequence comes from Boesenbergia rotunda, assembly GCA_024364735.1. NCBI lineage: Eukaryota > Viridiplantae > Streptophyta > Magnoliopsida > Zingiberales > Zingiberaceae > Boesenbergia > Boesenbergia rotunda. The sequence continues at coordinate 168,918 of JAGFNQ010001072.1, forward strand.
GAAAAGTTAACCGAGAGGTTTTATCCTCTTACAATTTTATTAATAATTTAAAAGAAGATTTTATCCTTCCAGCTAAGCTTTACGTGAGAATTTTAAGCTTTAGTAGGAATAATTTTATTCTCTAAAAAGAAGAAAATATGAATAATTTAAATGATAATTTATCCTCCACCAAGGCTTTAGATAAGGAATAATTTTATAAAATTCAACTACAAAATCTAATTAAATAAATTCTGTAAAATAGAGTTAATGCATTTAGAATCTAATTAAATAAATTTTGTAAAATAGAGTTAATGCATTTAGAATCTAATTAAATAAATTCTGTAAAATAGAGTTAATGCATTTAGAGTTAATTAGACCCCGTCCAAACCTGGATAAGGATCTAACCAGGACTCAACCGAGGTCACCAAAATGGGCCTAAGTTGGACCGCGCCTACAATCCTAAAATAGGACCCGTCCTCACTGGTTCGCTCCTCCAGTGACTTACCTCACTTACCTCGTGCAGCTCTACTCAACTTCTTAACCCACCAGGTCTTCCTGCCAGGGCTCAATCACCCTGGTCTTTTTGCCATGTTTCAACCAACTTGGGCTTCAGCCAGTTGTCAGGCCCCGTGAACCCAACTGGACTTCTCGCCAGGACTCAACCACCCTGGACTTCCCGCCAGGACTCAACCACCCTGGACTTCAGCCTGGTGTCAGGTCCTAAGTCTTTCAACCCTGCACACTTAGTAAAGAGGTCAAAACCAAAAGCAAGTCTAACTTTAACCTATTTGTCATTCATCAAAACTCAGGTTTAACTATTAGTGCAAATTGCACCAACAGTATCTTCATGATGACTTCGCAAAGCCACGAGTTTCATGTTCTCGAGAACTACTAGATTCTCCGAGAATGCGACAAGAAAAACCAAGAGAGAAGTAATCACATCGGAAAAACTCACCACCAAGGTTGGCCGGAATCACAATTCCGGCGAGAATGAGGAAGATGACTTGCGCCCAATCCCAAGGTGATGATGGCCGGAGAGGAAGATTGTCCCAACGGAAGAACTTCGTCGCCTCGGTGCTTCTCCTTGTGCTCACGGCAAGAAGAAGGGAGAAGAAGGGAGAGGCCGACCAAGAGAAAGAAGGGAGGAGAGGGAGAGAGCCCAAGCAAGAATACTTTGATTATTTCGAATGAATTCCAAGCCTTGCCTTGGGTCCTTTATATAGTGGCCTCTCAACCGCCAAGTCTCTTTTTTCTTATGGAATAAATTTTCATAAGAAATTTATCATATAAATTTTCTATGACTTATTCCATCATGCCAAGTCTTGATTTTATATCATGGTTAAAATCATATTTTAATTCATGATAAAAATCAACCAAGTCTCTTTTTTCTTATGGAATAAATTTTCATAAGAAATTTATCATACAAATTTCTTTATATAAATTTCTTTATCATGGTAAATCAATCCATGATTGATTTTATAAAATAAAATAAACCAATCCATGGTTCATTTTAATTTCCATGAAAAATAAATTTCTTTATATGAATTTCTTTATCATGGTAAATCAATCCATGATTGATTTTATAAAATAAAATAAACCAATCCATGCTTCATTTTAATTTCCATGAAAAATAAACCAAACCTTGGTTTATATAAAAACTTTATATCATCCATAATTTTATAAAACAACCCACACTTGATTTATTTTATAAATTGAACCAAACAATTTGGTTCCCTCTCTTTGTTGTGGCCAGCCAAGCAAAGAGGGTGGGGACCCTCTTTGGCCGGCCTATCCAGGCCACGCCCCAATGAATTAAACTCATTTAATTCATCTATTAAGTCTTCAAAAGACTTAGCCATTTTACGCTTCCGATGCGTCTCTGAAAAATTCAGATTCGACTTATCGTTTGGCTCAACCAAACCTAATCTCTCTTGATTGGAAAATCCAATTTTCAACTCGTTTTAAATCCCTCTGATTACTCGTAGTGCGTATGACTAAATAGGCTTTCGATTTATGTTGGCTGTCTATAATTAACCAATTATAGAACGATCATGAGTGACACCTAGCAGTACATCATGATCCCCAATTAATCGAAAGATCAACGGTTGACCTCAGAAACAATTCTGAAACCCTTCAGCAGCTATAATGAATCGTGCATCATTCCCTTCACCATCTTATACCCACTTGGTTTAGGACATGGTCTATGTGCGTCAGTCCCCACTAGGCTGACTACGTCACACCTAGCCCAAGTAACGTTTTCTCGTCCTACGGATTCTAATTACTCTCATGTATCTAAGAGATTCATACTCTGAACATGTCATGCTCTGGCCAGAGGCTTCGAGTAACAATCCGACGATAGCCCTTGGGTATACATCTCCTCGCAAGGAGTGGTGAATCCTTTGTAGGTTGTTCAAACATCTTCGGGCATTTCGGCTTATACCCAATCATCCTGGGTCCACACCTCCTTGGAGATGCTTGCTTAAGATGTCAAAGTATAAGTCTCCATGACCAAGATGACTTGAACACCGCAAGTCAAAGGAACATCGCACTTAAGCTGCAGTAAGAACTTCACTGACATGTCTATATGTAGACTACCATATGAAGTTTTACAGCCAGTCACTTCAATGAACTAGTTCCCTTAACTAGCATTCATGTTTATCTCCGGACATCCCAATGTCACTAGCCAGTGAGAATCATCTGATTAGAGAATAACTCATGCTAGTCTCAACAGAATTGATAGTGTCCGTTTTTATCAATTCATCGACTAGGGACAATTTCAATACTTCACAATTGCACATGTAGAGATAATCACTAGTTGTGAATTCATCACAAATTCTCTCATGCTGTGAATTGTATTGCGGACATTCAGTAAATGAGTTTAAGATCTCAATCAAATACATAAACATGTATACTCAAATAGTGAATATTCATTTATTAAAATAAATGATTACAATCATAAGGCGATTGCCTTATGACACTTTTCTCATATCACTAACTGGAAGGACGTGTGTGACGTCTGAGGGACGAGAAGCTGGTAGGAAGGATGCTCGTGGGGTGAAAGACCGGAGTCGTGTTCGGGTGAGCGTAACTCCAGTTGGCCAGAAATCACCCAAGACTAGAAGTCAGGCTGGAGAGTGGTTAGCGGTTGCTGACCAAAACAACCACTGTCGGGCGCCTGTAAGCATACGGGCACCTGAGCAGTTGGGCGCCCGAGCACTCGGGCGCCCCTGTGCTATCAGGTGCTCAAGAGGCTATGTTTAGCCATTTACGAACGTTGCGCGTTGGATAAGAGTTAAGTTACGTGTCAGGCGCCCAAGAGCACTTAGGACGCCCTATAAGTGTCACGTCAGCAAATGGATAACTTTGACCGAGACTATAAATAGGCCCCTAGAGCTCAGTTTCCAAACATCCATCAACTGCAAACAACTCAGTTATTAGTTTTCTTCTATCTTGTGTTTCAACGTCTATAAAAGGCTTCTCCGCCAGAAGGAGATTTTGATAGTGAGCTTTAGTCGTCTTGGATTAGCAACCACCTAGGTTGCAACCAAGTAAATCTCTGTGTCTTAGCCTTTTATAAGTTTAATTAGTTTATGTTTATTTTAACTAATTTTTGCAACTAATCTGAATTCTTTGTGAGACCGCACAAAAGATTATTTTTTATTTTTACAGCGGCAATTCACCCCCCTCTTGTTGGTTCACCTCGACCCAACAAAGTGTGGTACCAAATCCAGCTTTGACTTTGCTAGACGTAAATCAAAAAAATTTTATCTTCACTCAGACAGTCTATCATCTTTTTCACAGTGTCAACATGAAAGTTAGGTCAACTCCACCGAAGGATTCTTGAAAATCTATAAGGATAATCTAGAGCAGCAATACTGATATGCTCACTCACCCATAACTATAAAGTGATTATATTGAGTAAATAATGTCTAGAAAAAAAAATTTATGATCAGCTATATGTACTATAAGTTACAGCCAAAATATTTGAAAATCCCTTGAGTAAGGGGGCCTTAACCGTTTACATTGAATCATCTACATGTGGTTTTGGCATCAAAGTAACCTCCAAAACAATGGCTTCCAACTGAGGAACCATGAAACTGTACTTGACATTACACTAATTATACCTATCTAAGTTGTCAAACTCATCTACGTAGTCAATCAATGAGAGCACAAGAATTCTAACAATGTTGTTACTACTACATAACAGAACAATAGCAAAAAAATACAATAGATAAAACTGACAGTAGAACTTGTCATTTGATCTTGACTTCATTATGAGTTTCTCCAAATGTTGGGCAAAACAACCAGACTCTTGCAAATTCTACTTGTACAGTGGGTTGGAGGCCTCGTTTAAATCAAGTTGGACTTTCTCTCCATTATCGGGTAACCCTAGAATCAGTGAAATATCCACCTTTGTGAATTCGAGTTTTTTTCCGTGGAAGATAAAGCTATGTTCTTCTTGATCCCAATTATCAAACATATTCTGGACCTGGACTCTTACAAAAGAACTATTTGAGAGATTGAGGACCCACGAAAAGGGTATGTCTCGAATTAACTGTTCTTGTGCTGCTGTCGATTGAACATAATCAATAAAATTTCTGAAATGATAAAGTTTACTTTTCTTGTAACACCCAATAATTTCCTGGTATTATTAGGGATTTTTAGGAATTTTTCTAGTATTTTTCGGAATATTATAGCATTTTTTCGGATCAAAATAAGAAAAAAAATATAAAGGATCGGGCGAGATTTGATCCCGCGCGACCTCAACACTGCATGGGCAAAGCAGCAACCAGCTGGGCTAGGGAATCAAGCACAGAAAAGGGAGGAGAGAAATAATGTTGTAGTGTAGTTAAGCCTTTTCATTAAGAGGTATATTAAGCCGCTTAAGTCGCGTTGGAAAGGGGAGGCTAGGGTTGTGGTCGGCGCGTGAACAGGGAAGAGAGGCGAGGAGAGGAGGCGAATTCAAGGGTTCTTCTTCTTCTTCTTCTTCTTCACCTTCCCCCTTGAGTAGAGAAGACCTAGGATTGCTTCCTAGGGCTAAAGGTGGAAGCTTTTCACAAGGAGGGGAAAGGATTTCGTAGGGAGTTTTTCTCCCTGTTTTTGTGAGTTTTCTTCAAGAACGAGGTAAGTAAATCGCTCACCTGCAATAGGAGTAGTTTCGTTTCGAAATTCTCATTGTAGAACCCGAGTTTTCGAAAAGTAGAAGCATGGTTAAGAGAGTTTTGCTATTCTATGTTTTAGCTATTAAAGTTGCATGTTTTATCATGTTAGAAATTCAATTTGTTTGTATTGAATGTATGTAGGCCAAGCATGATGAGTTTTCATACTTATGAAAAGACCTAAAAGTGAATTTGAGTTAAGGAGCACACAAGGTGCTCGATGGAAAGTTAAAGTGAGAAAAGTAAAGGTTTTTTTTTAGCATGCAAAATATATGCAAAAATAAGTAAAGTGATAAGTTTAAGTATGGTAAGTAAGAAAAGTATTTTACTTTGAGAAAGAGACATGTACCGGGCAAATGTAAGGCCCATCGAAAGTTAGAAAGTAAAGTTCTAATAGGGTGCGGTGGCTAGCTACCTCGCAACCTATTAGAAAAGCGCGCAATTGGTACACCGATACCATGGTACAATGTCAAGGCCTAAAGAGAAAGTTGATTACTATTTTCAAGTATATAAGTATGATCAAGTAGTTTCTTTTTTGAGAAAGTGTTTAATTATTATATGTGTACCTTGATACAATGCAAGCATGATAAAGTAGTTCAAGTAGTAAGCATGGTTAGTTGTGCACATTGATACATTAACAAGCATGATAAAGTGTTTCAAGTTGTAAGCATGTTTAGTTGTAAGTTTTGAAGTAAGTAAAGTTTTAAATCATTCTTTGAAATGAGCATGTTTAGTATTGACATCATGATTTTGTGAGTAGGGATTTACTTACTAAGCATTGTGCTTATTAGTTGCATTTTCCTTCTATTGCAGATAAAGGAAAAAAGAAAGCGTAAGTTGGGAGGCGACAGGACTTGCATTGGTGTACAGTGGCGGCGGAACCGTGGAAGAGATCTTTGGGAATAAGTATTATAGAAACATTTGGTTATGGTTTTGGGTTCATAGAAAGTGATCAGTGTGTTTAAACTATGCCTAGAGACAAAGTTTGGTACAAACTTTAGTATATTTATGCAAGTGTTTTGTTAGTTTTGTTAAACTCCGCAAAGTTTCAATTTCAAGTTGTGGTATTGGTTTTGAGTTGCTAATATGCTTAATAAACTAGGGTAGAATATAGATTTGAAGTTATATCCTAATGTGAAGTGATAGTATGTGATTTGTGGATGTTTGAAAGTGGTTATCAGCTCTGAAATTGCAGGTTTTCAGGCGTGCCAGTCGACTGGCTCAGATACCAGTTGACTGCTATATCGAACAGAACCTTCTGTTCGATATGGCAGTCGACTGACCATATACCAGTCGACTGACACCAGTCGACTGCTATAATAGCAGTCGACTGATGCCATTGAAAAGAAACTGTGTAGAGTAGTTGGTTAGTGCTTTGGTCATGCAACTAAGAGGTTGAGGGGTCAAATCCTGGCAAAGCAAATAAAATGAAAGTTGTTTTGTTTTTTTTTGAAAAAAAAAGAGAAGGAAGAAAAAAAAAATTTCAGAGCAAGTTAAGGGGACTCAAGTAGGTGTAACCTAAGGCTAAGGATAAGGTAAAGTTAAGGTTAAGCAAATGTGACGTCCGTTTTAAGGAAGTTAAGAGAAGTCGGGTCGTCACAGAGTGGTATCAGAGCAGGTCTTCACCCTTCCGCCACACTGACATCAAGCATCAACCCTGCCGCCTACCAAGTAAGAAATTTAATGTTGTTTTGTTTTTGTTAATATGCTTTCTTTATTGACTGCTAGTATTAGTAAGTGCATGATAGTAGAAAAGCATGATAGTATTACTATGATATGATAATGTATGCATAGAGATAGTGAAGCAAGTTAGTAAGAAATAATATGCATTTATTTCTTATTTATTTTCTATACACCATAGAGAAAGAGAATGGCAAGAGGACGTCCCAGAACTGTCCGAAATGAGGAGCAGACTCCTAGAGAGCAGGAGTCCACTGAGTCAGCACCACCAACAGATCTTCAAGGAGTGGTGGCCCAGCTTCAGAGGCAACTTGCTGAACAGCAACAAGTCATTGCCACCTTGATGGCTAACCAGCAGGCCACTAATCAGCAGGCCACTTCTGCTACCCCTCCAGTGGCACCAGTGGCACAAGTAGTGGCACCAGCGGTGACAGAGACACCCCCAGTGCCCCCGACAAGAGAAGTGAGACAGGAAGCCTATCTGATACAGTGGCAGAGACTGAAGCCTGAGAACTTTTCTGGCACGAGTGAACCATGGGATGCTCAGGCATGGTTCAAAACAGTGGAGAGTATCATGGAGTTACTGGACTGGCCCGAGGTGGAGAAGATCAGGTGCACATCCTTCTGTCTTACTGGAGATGCTAGGATGTGGTGGGAAAGAGTGAAGGCAAAGAGAAGTGTAAATCAGATGACCTGGGCCGATTTTGAAGCAGAGTTTTTGGAAGAGTACTTTCACATGAAAGTGACCAATAGGCATTTTGATCAGTTCACTGAGTTCCGCCAAGGAGATCTGACAGTAGATGAAGCAGTGAAGAAATTCAACCGACTAGCTTGCGTGTGCCCGGAGCTAGTTAGCACTGAAAAGGAAAGGGTTAGGTTGATGCTCAAGATGCTGAGACCTCAGATAGCTCTGACTGTGGCCGGCAGTAGTAATAGACCTCAGACTTCAGAAGAATTAGTAAGTAGTGCTTTGATTACTGAGCACTACTTAAATAGTATAAAGGCCACACGGGTGCAACAACAACAAGCATCAGCCCAGAGGTCCCAAGGGAGTACTCAGAACCAACAGAACTGGAAAGGAAATTCAGGCAAGAGAAAGCAGGGGGACCAGAAGACTTCTGAGGGCAACAAAGGAGGCACCTCAAGCAAGCAGCCTAAGTATCCTCCTTGCCCAAAGTGTGGAAACACACATCCTGGAGCGTGTCGTCAGGGCATGAGTGGATGCCATATATGTGGAGCAGAGGGACACATGATGAAAGCTTGCCCTAACAAGTCAAGTGTTGGAGCTTGCTATATATGTGGAGTAGTAGGGCACATGGCCAAGGCTTGTCCTAAAGCAAAGCAACCTCCACCACAGTTTCTTCAGTACGGAGGTGGACCTGCTCAGCTGCACCAGATGCAGCCAGTTATGGAGGGACCTTATTACAGCCAGATGAGGATGGAAGCCCCACCAGCCACAACCAACGCCAGGATTTTCTCCATCAGCAAGGAAGATGTGGCAAATGCTCCTACTGTGGTCACAGGTCGAATACTCATCTCATCTCGGTATGCTATTGTGTTATTCGATACTGGGGCAACCCATTCTTTTGTATCTATACTATTCTCTAAAAAGCTAGGGATCCCACCAGAGAGTTTAAGTCAGGAGTTTCTAATAACTCTACCATCAGGAGAAGTTATGGCCTCTACCCAGAGGCTAAGGGCAGTACAAATCTGGATTTCCAACCGAGAGCTCTATAGTGACTTGGTAATCCTTGAGATGAAGGATTACGATGTCATTTTAGGGATGGATTTCTTGAGCAAGTACAGTGCTTCTATAGACTGCCGCAAGAGAAAGGTCAAGTTTACACCAGAAGCAGAACCTTCATTTGAATTTATTGGAGACCCGAAGAGAAAGACAAAAAGGTTCTTATCTACCTTATAAGCTCAGAGGATGTTAGAAAAGGGATGTTCTGGTTTTCTAGCTCATATAGTGGATGCAAGTCAAAGGGAAGAATTAAAGAAAGAAGATGTGAGAGTAGTCTGTGACTATCCTGAGGTGTTTCCTGAAGAGCTACCAGGACTCCCTCCCAATCGGGAAATTGAGTTTGAAATTGAGTTGGCCCCAGGAACCAACCCAATTTCGAAGGCACCTTATCGCATGGCGCCAGCAGAACTGAAAGAATTACAAGAACAATTGCAAGAGCTGCTCGACAAGGGTTTCATCCGCCCTAGTCATTCACCTGGGGAGCTCCTGTATTGTTCGTTAAGAAGAAGATGGATCTATGCGAATGTGCATAGATTATCGAGCTTTGAATAAGGTAACCATCAAGAACAGATATCCTTTGCCGAGGATAGATGATTTATTTGATCAGCTGAAGGGAGCCACAGTGTTCTCCAAGATAGATCTGCGATCAGGTTACCATCAGCTCAGAGTGAAGGAGAGTGATGTGCCAAGGACTGCTTTCAGTACAAGATATGGGCACTATGAGTTTGTGGTCATGCCCTTTGGAGTGACAAACGCCCCTGCGACGTTTATGGATCTAATGAATAGAGTGTTCAAGGATTTTCTGGACAAGTTGTCATTGTCTTCATTGATGACATTCTAGTGTATTCAAGGACTCAGGAAGAACATGAAGAACACCTGAAGATAGTGTTGCAACCTTACACCAGAAGGAGTTGTACGCCAAATTCTCAAAGTGTGAGTTTTGGCTTGATCAGGTGGCCTTCTAGGCCACATTATTTCCAAGAAGGATTATGGTAGACCCAGCCAAGTTGAAGCAGTTAGTAATTGGAGTCCACCAAAGAATGCCAGTGAGATCAGAAGTTTTCTGGGTTAGCAGGGTACTACGAAGGTTTGTGGAGGCTTTTCAAAGATAGCTTCTCCACTTACAGCCCTTACCAGAAAGAATAAGAAGTATGAGTGGACTAAAGACTGTGAGCAGAGTTTCCTTGAGTGAAGAAGAGACTGACCAGCGCTCCTATCCTTACAGTACCCGAAGGTGATAAGAGCTTTGATATATATAGTGACGCATCAAAGCTAGGACTTGGAGCAGTCTTATGCAAGAAGGCAGAGTCATAGCTTATGCTTCCAGCAACTCAAGGACTATGAAAAGAATTACCCCACTCATGACTGGATTGGCAGCTGTGGTCTTCGCTCTAAAGATATGGAGGCATTACTTGTATGGAGTGCAGTGTAAGATTTATACAGATCACCAGAGTCTGAAATATTTCTTCACTCAGAAAGACCTCAATATGAGACAGCGAAGGTGGCTCGAGTTAGTGAAGGACTATGACTGTGAGATTCTTTACCACCCTGGTAAGGCAAATAGAGTAGCAGATGCACTGAGTAGAAAGACTTGTGCCACTTTGATGTCCTTATCATCATTGGCACCACCATTACATAAGGAGATAGTAGATTATGGAGTGGAGATTATTGATGGGCAGCTAGCTCTATTAACACTAGAGTCGACTTTGCTTGAAGAGATACAGAAAGAGCAAGCTGAGGATTCTGATATCCAAAGGATCAAGCAAGAGGTGCAAGAAGGAGAGAGTAAAGAGTTTAGAGTATCTGACAGTGGGATACTCTACTATGGTGACCGTTTATGTGTCCCCAATCATGAAGAGCTGAGAAAGAAGATTCTTGAAGAAGCCCATGGAACTCCCTACTCAATGCATCCTGGTTCCACTAAGATGTACCAAGATTTGAAAAGAAGATTTTGGTGGTCAGGGATGAAGAGAGACATAGCTAAGTATGTCAGCACCTGCCTGACATGTCAGAGAGTTAAAGCAGAACACCAGAGACCAGGAGGTGTCCTACAACCCATTCAGATTCCAGAGTGGAAGTGGGAAGACATAGCCATGGATTTCATAGTTGGTCTACCAAAGACAACTAATGGCTATGATGCTATTTGGGTGATAGTAGACAGATTGACCAAGTCCGCCCACTTTTTGGCGATCAGAGTATCTTACTCAATTGAGAAGTTAGCTCAGTTATACGTACAGGAAGTGATCCGACTACATGGAGTTCCGAAGACCATTATCTCAGATAGGGATGGTCGTTTCACTTCACACTTTTGGGAGTGTGTACAGACAGCGCTAGGCACCAAACTGAAGTTTAGCACAGCTTTCCATCCCCAGACTGATGGACAGACAGAGAGAGTGAATCAGATTCTAGAGGATATGCTCAGAGCTTGTGCATTGGACTTCAAGGGCAGTTGGTGCAAGTATTTATGTTTAGCTGAGTTTGCCTACAACAACAGTTACCAAGCCACTATTGGTATGGCACCCTATGAAGCTCTTTATGGGAGGAAGTGTAGATCTCCCCTCTGTTGGTATGAGAGTAGTGAGAAGAAAGAAATGGGATCTCAGACTGATCTTATAGAGGATACCACAGAAGCAATCAGGAGCATCCGCCAGAGGATAGAGACTGCTCAGAGTAGGCAGAAGAGTTATGCAGATGTACGTCGTAGGCCGTTAGAGTTTGAAGTTGGGGATACAGTTTTCCTCAAAGTAGCACCTATGAAGGGAGTGATGAGATTTGGTAAGAAAGGCAAGCTAAGTCCTCGATACGTAGGACCTTACCCAGTGATAAAGAGAGTTGGTAAAGTAGCTTATGAGTTGGAGCTACCTTCAGAAATGTCAGCAATACATAACGTATTTCATGTTTCAATGTTAAAGAAGCATATCCCAGATGCCAACCAAGTGATTGAGCCACAGATGGTACAAGTGCAAGAAGATCTCAGTTATGAAAGTCGACCTATTCAGATAATAGATCGAGCAGATAAGAAGCTGAGGAACAAAGTGGTACCATTAGTGAAAGTCTTATGGCTGAATCAGAAGTATGAAGAGGCAACTTGGGAATCAGAAGATAGCATGAGACAAAGGTATCCAGAGCTGTTCTAAGTTCGAGACGAACTTTTTATAAGGTAGGGAGGATTGTAACACCCAATAATTTCCTGGTATTATTAGGGATTTTTAGGAATTTTTCTAGCATTTTTCGGAATATTATAGCATTTTTCGGAATGATTAGAAAAAAAATGAGAAAAAAAACTTTAAAGGGGTCGGGTGGGGATTGAACCCGCGACCACAGGGAGGAAGGGAAGCCAAGCAACCAACTGGGCTAGGGTATCAAGCACAGAAAAGGGAGGAGAGAAATAATGTTGTAGTGTAGTTAAGCTTTTTCATTAAGAGGTATATTAAGCCCGCTTAAGTCGCGTGAAAACCCTAGGGTTGGGCGGCGCGTGAGAAGGAAGAGAGGCGAGGAGTGCGAAACAGGGATTCAAGGGTCTTCTTCTTCTTCTTCTTCTCCTTCCCCTTGAGTAGAAGCATCTAGGGTTCCTTCCTAGGGCTAAAGGTGGAAGCTTTTTACAAGAGGAGGGAAAAGGATTTCGTTAGGGAGTTTTCTCCCTGTTTTTGTGAGTTTTCTTCAAGAACGATGTAAGTAAATCGCTCACCTGCAATAGGAGTAGTTTCGTTTCGAAATTCTCATTGTAGAACCCGAGTTTTCGAAAAGTAGAAGCATGGTTAAGAGAGTTTTGCTATTCTATGTTTTAGCTATTAAAGTTGCATGTTTTATCATGTTAGAAATTCAATTTGTTTGTATTGAATGTATGTAGGCCAAGCATGATGAGTTTCATACTTATGAAAAGACCTAAAAGTGAATTTGAGTTAAGGAGCACACAAGGTGCTCGATGGAAAGTTAAAGTGAGAAAAGTAAAGGTTTTTTTTAGCATGCAAATATATGCAAAAATAAGTAAAGTGATAAGTTTAAGTATGGTAAGTAAGAAAAGTATTTTACTTTGAGAAAGAGACATGTACCGGGCAAATGTAAGGCCCATCGAAAGTTAGAAAGTAAAGTTCTAATAGGGTGCGGTGGCTAGCTACCTCGCAACCTATTAGAAAAGCGCGCAATTGGTACACCGATACCATGGTACAATGTCAAGGCCTAAAGAGAAAGTTGATTACTATTTTCAAGTATATAAGTATGATCAAGTAGTTTCTTTTTTGAGAAAGTGTTTAATTATTATATGTGTACCTTGATACAATGCAAGCATGATAAAGTAGTTCAAGTAGTAAGCATGGTTAGTTGTGTACATTGATACATTAACAAGCATGATAAAGTGTTTCAAGTTGTAAGCATGTTTAGTTGTAAGTTTTGAAGTAAGTAAAGTTTTAAATCATTCTTTGAAATGAGCATGTTTAGTATTGACATCATGATTTTGTGAGTAGGGATTTACTTACTAAGCATTGTGCTTATTAGTTGCATTTTCCTTCTATTGCAGATAAAGGAAAAGAGAAAGCGTAAGTTGGGAGGCGACAGGACTTGCATTGGTGTTCAGTGGCGGCGGAACCGTGGAAGAGATCTTTGGGAATAAGTATTATAGAAACATTTGGTTATGGTTTTGGGTTCATAGAAAGTGATCAGTGTGTTTAAACTATGCCTAGAGACAAAGTTTGGTACAAACTTTAGTATATTTATGCAAGTGTTTTGTTAGTTTTGTTAAACTCCGCAAAGTTTCAATTTCAAGTTGTGGTATTGGTTTTGAGTTGCTAATATGCTTAATAAACTAGGGTAGAATATAGATTTGAAGTTATATCCTAATGTGAAGTGATAGTATGTGATTTGTGGATGTTTGAAAGTGGTTATCAGCTCTGAAATTGCAGGTTTTCAGGCGTGCCAGTCGACTGGCTCAGATACCAGTCGACTGCTATATCGAACAGAACCTTCTGTTCGATATGGCAGTCGACTGACCATATACCAGTCGACTGACACCAGTCGACTGCTATAATAGCAGTCGACTGGTGCCATTGAAAAGAAACTGTGTAGAGTAGTTGGTTAGTGCTTTGGTCATGCAACTAAGAGGTTGAGGGGTCAAATCCTGGCAAAGCAAATAAAATGAAAGTTGTTTTGTTTTTTTTTGAAAAAAAAAGAGAAGGAAGAAAAAAAAAATTCAGAGCAAGTTAAGGGGACTCAAGTAGGTGTAACCTAAGGCTAAGGATAAGGTAAAGTTAAGGTTAAGCAAATGTGACGTCCGTTTTAAGGAAGTTAAGAGAAGTCGGGTCGTCACAGAGTGGTATCAGAGCAGGTCTCCACCCTTCCGCCACACTGACATCAAGCATCAACCCTGCCGCCTACCAAGTAAGAAATTTAATGTTGTTTTGTTTTGTTAATATGCTTTCTTTGTTGACTGCTAGTATTAGTAAGTGCATGATAGTAGAAAAGCATGATAGTATTACTATGATATGCTAATGTATGCATAGAGATAGTGAAGCAAGTTAGTAAAGAAAATATGCATTTATTTCGTATTTATTTTCTATACACCATAGAGAAAGAGAATGGCGAGAGGACGTCCCAGAACTGTCCGAAATGAGGAGCAGACTCCTAGAGAGCAGGAGTCCACTGAGTCAGCACCACCAACAGATCTTCAAGGAGTGGTGGCCCAGCTTCAGAGGCAACTTGCTGAACAGCAACAAGTCATTGCCACCTTGATGGCTAACCAGCAGGCCACTAATCAGCAGGCCACTTCTGCTACCCCTCCAGTGGCACCAGTGGCACAAGTAGTGGCACCAGCGGTGACAGAGACACCCCCAGTGCCCCCGACAAGAGAAGTGAGACAGGAAGCCTATCTGATACAGTGGCAGAGACTGAAGCCTGAGAACTTTTCTGGCACGAGTGAACCATGGGATGCTCAGGCATGGTTCAAAACAGTGGAGAGTATCATGGAGTTACTGGACTGGCCCGAGGTGGAGAAGATCAAGTGCACATCCTTCTGTCTTACTGGAGATGCTAGGATGTGGTGGGAAAGAGTGAAGGCAAAGAGAAGTGTAAATCAGATGACCTGGGCCGACTTTGAAGCAGAGTTTTTGGAAGAGTACTTTCACATGAAAGTGACCAATAGGCATTTTGATCAGTTCACTGAGTTCCGCCAAGGAGATCTGACAGTAGATGAAGCAGTGAAGAAATTCAACCGACTAGCTCGCTTGTGCCCAGAGCTAGTTAGCACTGAAAAGGAAAGGGTTAGGTTGATGCTCAAGATGCTGAGACCTCAGATAGCTCTGACTGTGGCCGGCAGTAGTAATAGACCTCAGACTTCAGAAGAATTAGTAAGTAGTGCTTTGATTACTGAGCACTACTTAAATAGTATAAAGGCCACACGGGTGCAACAACAACAAGCATCAGCCCAGAAGTCCCAAGGGAGTACTCAGAACCAACAGAACTGGAAAGGAAATTCAGGCAAGAGAAAGCAGGGGGACCAGAAGACTTCTGAGGGCAACAAAGGAGGCACCTCAAGCAAGCAGCCTAAGTATCCTCCTTGCCCAAAGTGTG
>JAGFNQ010001072.1:184551-222787 GCA_024364735.1 Boesenbergia rotunda
CAGCACCACCCACAGATCTTCAAGGAGTGGTGGCCCAGCTTCAGAGGCAACTTGCTGAGCAGCAGCAAGTCATTGCTGCCTTGATGGCTAATCAGCAAGCCACCCCTGTTGCCACGCCAGTGGCGCCAGTGGCACAAGTAGCGACACCAGCGGTGACAGAGACTCCCCCAGTACCTCTGACAAGAGAAGTGAGACAGGAAGCATATCTGATCCAGTGGCAGAGACTGAAGCCCGAGAATTTTTCTGGCACAAGTGAACCATGGGATGCTCAGGCATGGTTCAAAACGGTGGAAAGTATAATGGAGTTACTGGACTGGCCCGAGGTGGAGAAGATAAAGTGCACATCCTTCTGCCTTACTGGAGATGCTAGGATGTGGTGGGAAAGAGTGAAAGCTAAGAGGAATGTGAATCAGATGACCTGGGCCGAATTTGAAGCAGAATTTCTGGAAGAGTACTTTCACATGAAAGTGACCAACAAGCACTATGATGAATTCACTGAGTTCCGCCAAGGAGATCTGACTGTAGATGAGCAGTGAAGAAATTCAATCGGCTAGCTCGCTTATGCCCAGAGCTAGTTAGCACTGAAAAGGAAAGGGTTAGGTTGATGCTCAAGATGCTGAGACCTCAAATAGCATTGAATGTGGCTGGCAGTGGTAACAGACCACAGACTTCAGAAGAATTAGTAAGTAGCGCTTTGATTACTGAGCACTACTTAATAGTATAAAGGCCAACACGGGTGCAACAACAACAAGCATCAAACCCAGAAGTCCCAGAGGAGTGCTCAGAACCAACAGAACTGGAAAGAAAATTTAGGCAAGAGGAAGCAGGGAGACCAGAAGACCTCTGAGGGCAACAAAGGGGGCACATCAAACAAGCAACTCAAGTATCCTCCTTGCCCAAAGTGTGGGAAGACACATCCTGGAGCGTGTCGTCAGGGCATGAGTGGATGCCATATATGCGGAGCAGAGGGGCATATGATGAAGGCTTGCCCTAACAAGTCAAGTGTTGGAGCTTGCTATATATGTGGAGTAGTAGGGCATCTGGCCAAGGCTTGTCCTAAAGCAAAGCCGCCTCCACCCCAGTTTCTTCAGTACGGAGGTGGACCTGCTCAAGCTGCACCAGATGCAGCCAATTGTGGAGGGACCTTATTACAGCCAGATGAGGATGGAAGCCCCACCAGCCACAACCAATGCCAGGATTTTCTCCATTAGCAAGGAAGATGTGGCAATGCTCCTACTGTGGTCACAGGTCGAATACTCATCTCATCTCAGTATGCTATTGTGTTATTCGATACTGGGGCAACCCATTCTTTTGTATCTATACTATTCTCTAAAAAGCTAGGGATCCCACAGAGAGTTTAAGTCAGGAGTTTCTAATAACTTTACCATCAGGAGAAGTTATGGCCTCTACCCAGAGGCTAAGGGCAGTACAAATCTGGATTTCCAACCGAGAGCTCTACAGTGACTTGGTAATCCTTGAGATGAAGGATTACGATGTCATTTTAGGGATGGATTTCTTGAGCAAGTACAGTGCTTCTATAGACTGCCGCAAGAGAAAGGTCAAGTTTACACCAGAAGCAGAACCTTCATTTGAATTTATTGGAGACCCGAAGAGAAGACAAAAAGGTTCTTATCTACCTTACAAGCTCAGAGGATGTTAGAAAAGGGATGTTCTGGTTTTCTAGCTCATATAGTGGATGCAAGTCAAAGAGAAGAATTAAAGAAGGAAGATGTGAGAGTAGTCTGTGACTATCCTGAGGTGTTTCCTGAAGAGCTACCAGGACTCCCTCCCAATCGGGAAATTGAGTTTGAAATTGAGTTGGCTCCAGGAACCAACCCAATTTCAAAGGCACCTTATCGCATGGCACCAGCAGAACTGAAGGAACTGCAAGAACAATTACAAGAGCTGCTCGACAAGGGTTTCATCCGCCCTAGTCATTCACCCTGGGGAGCTCCTGTATTGTTCGTTAAGAAGAAGGATGGATCTATGCGAATGTGCATAGATTACCGAGCTTTGAATAAGGTGACCATCAAGAACAGATATCCTTTGCCGAGGATAGATGATTTATTTGACCAGCTGAAGGGAGCCATAGTGTTCTCCAAGATAGACCTGCGATCAGGTTACCATCAGCTCAGAGTAAAGGAGAGTGATGTGCCAAGGACTGCTTTCAGTACGAGATATGGGCACTATGAGTTTGTAGTCATGCCCTTTGGGGTGACAAACGCCCCTGCGACGTTTATGGATTTGATGAATAGAGTGTTCAAGGATTTTCTGGATAAGTTTGTCATTGTCTTTATTGATGACATTCTAGTGTATTCAAGGACTCAGGAAGAACATGAAGAACACCTGAAGATAGTATTGGAGACCTTGCAGCAGAAGGAGTTGTATGCCAAATTCTCAAAGTGTGAGTTTTGGCTTGACCAGGTAGCCTTTCTAGGCCACATTATTTCCAAAGAAGGAATAATGGTAGACCCAGCCAAGATTGAAACAGTTAGTAATTGGAGTCCACCGAAGAATGCCAGTGAGATTAGGAGTTTTCTGGGATTAGCAGGATACTACCGAAGGTTTGTGGAAGGCTTTTCAAAGATCGCTTCTCCGCTTACAGCCCTCACCAGGAAGAACAAGAAGTATGAGTGGACTGAAGACTGTGAGCAGAGTTTCCTTGAGCTGAAGAAAAGACTGACTAGTGCTCCTATCCTGACAGTACCCGAAGGTGATAAGGGCTTTGATATATATAGTGATGCATCAAAGCTAGGACTTGGAGCAGTACTTATGCAAGAAGGCAGAGTTATAGCTTATGCTTCCAGACAACTCAAGGATTATGAAAAGAATTACCCCACTCATGACTTGGAATTGGCAGCTGTGGTCTTCGCTCTAAAGATATGGAGACATTACTTGTATGGAGTGCAGTGTAAGATTTATACAGATCACCAGAGTCTGAAATATTTCTTCACTCAGAAAGACCTCAATATGAGACAGCGAAGGTGGCTCGAGTTAGTGAAGGACTATGACTGTGAGATTCTTTACCACCCTGGTAAGGCAAATAGAGTAGCAGATGCACTGAGTAGAAAGACTTGTGCCACTTTGATGTCCTTATCATCATTGGCACCACCATTACAGAAGGAGATAGTAGATTATGGAGTGGAGATTATTGATGGGCAGCTAGCTCTATTGACACTAGAGTCGACTTTGCTTGAAGAGATACAGAAAGAGCAAGCTGAGGATTCTGATATCCAAAGGATCAAGCAAGAGGTGCAAGAAGAAGAGAGTAAAGGGTTTAGAGTATCTGACAGTGGGATACTCTACTATGGTGACCGTTTATGTGTCCCCAATCATGAAGAGCTGAGAAAGAAGATTCTTGAAGAAGCCCATGGAACTCCCTACTCAATGCATCCTGGTTCCACTAAGATGTACCAAGATTTGAAAAGAAGATTTTGGTGGGCAGGGATGAAGAGAGACATAGCTAAGTATGTCAGCACCTGCCTGACATGTCAGAGAGTTAAAGCAGAACACCAGAGACCAGGAGGTGTCCTACAACCCATTCAGATTCCAGAGTGGAAGTGGGAAGACATAGCCATGGATTTCATAGTTGGTCTACCAAAGACAACTAATGGCTATGATGCTATTTGGGTGATAATAGACAGATTGACCAAGTCCGCCCACTTTTTGGCGATCAGAGTATCTTACTCAATTGAGAAGTTAGCTCGGTTATACGTACAGGAAGTGATCCGACTACATGGAGTTCCGAAGACCATTATCTCAGATAGGGATGGTCGTTTCACTTCACACTTTTGGGAGTGTGTACAGACAGCGCTAGGCACCAAACTGAAGTTTAGCACAGCTTTCCATCCCCAGACTGATGGACAGACAGAGAGAGTGAATCAGATTCTAGAGGATATGCTCAGAGCTTGTGCATTGGACTTCAAGGGCAGTTGGTGCAAGTATTTATGTTTAGCTGAGTTTGCCTACAACAACAGTTACCAAGCCACTATTGGTATGGCACCCTATGAAGCTCTTTATGGGAGGAAGTGTAGATCTCCCCTCTGTTGGTATGAGAGTAGTGAGAAGAAAGAAATGGGATCTCAGACTGATCTTGTAGAGGATACCACAGAAGCAATCAGGAGCATCCGCCAGAGGATAGAGACTGCTCAGAGTAGGCAGAAGAGTTATGCAGATGTACGTCGTAGGCCGTTAGAGTTTGAAGTTGGGGATACAGTTTTCCTCAAAGTAGCACCTATGAAGGGAGTGATGAGATTTGGTAAGAAAGGCAAGCTAAGTCCTCGATACGTAGGACCTTACCCAGTGATAAAGAGAGTTGGTAAAGTAGCTTATGAGTTGGAGCTACCCTCAGAAATGTCAGCAATACACAATGTGTTTCATGTCTCAATGCTAAAGAAGCATATCCCAGATGCCAACCAAGTGATTGAGCCACAGGTAGTACAAGTGCAAGAAGATCTCAGTTATGAGAGTCGACCTATTCAGATAATAGATCGAGCAGATAAGAAGCTGAGGAACAAAGTGGTACCACTAGTAAAAGTTTTATGGCTGAATCAGAAGTATGAAGAGGCAACTTGGGAATCAGAAGAGAGCATGAGGCAAAGGTGTCCAGAGCTGTTCTAAGTTCGAGGACGAACTTTTTATAAGGTAGGGGGGATTGCAACGCCCCAAAATTTCCATTTTTAGTTCTTAAAGTCCTTAGAATTATTTAAAAATGGTTTAGAAATATTCTAGATATTTTTAGGAATTTTTAGAGTATTTTTATGGAATTTTCCGAGTCCGTTTGGTATTTTTGGAAAAAGAAAAAAAAAAAAAAAAAGGAAAAAGCCAAAAAATGGAAAAAAAACCAACTAAGTGCAGCGGGTGGCTCGAACCCGCGACCACCACGAGACCAAGGGAGCGCGCGGCCAGCTGGGCTAGGGTATCAAGCACAGAAAAGGAAGGAGAGATATAATGTTATAGAGTAGTTAAGCCTTTTCATTAGGAGGTATATTAAGCCCCCTTAAGTCGCGTGAAACCCTGGAGAAGCCGTAGCCGCGGGCGTGAACAGAGAAGAGAGGCGAGGAAGAGGCGAATTCAAGGGTTCTTTTTCTTCTTCTTCTTCTTCTTCACCTTTTCCCTTGAGTAGAGAAGACCTAGGGTTCCTTCCTAGGGCTAAAGGTGGAAGCTTTTTACAAGGAGGAAGAAAAAGGATTTCGTTAGGGAGTTTTCTCCCTGTTTTTGTGAGTTTTCTTCAAGAACGAGGTAAGTGAATCACTCACCTGCAATAGGAGTAGTTTTCGCCATGAGATTGTCGTTGTGAAGCTATGTTTTGAAAGTTAAGACCATGTTTCTTAAGCAAGTTGATTTATAAGCTTAAATTCCTATTGATGCATGTATTGTAAAGTAGAATTCGAATTTGAATTGTTGTTGAGATATGTGGTTTGAGCATGTTAGGAATTAGTGGTTAAAAAGTCCCAAGCATAAGCCTTGGATTTAGGGCACGCAAGGTGCTCGATGAAAGTCCCGAATGGGAAGGTAAAAGTGTAAGTGCAACATTGTTGCAAAAGAGAGTTAGTTAATAAGTATGAATAATGTATAGTAAGAAAAGTATTTTACTTTTTGAAAGAGACATGTACCGGGCAATGTAAGGCCCATCGAAAGTTAGAAAGTAAAGTTCTAATAGGATGCGGTGGCTAGCTACCTCGCAACCTATTAGAAAAGCGCGCAATTGGTACACCGATATCATGGTACAATGTCAAGGCCTGAAGAGAAAGTTGATTACTATTTTCAAGTATATAAGTATGATCAAGTAGTTCCTTTTTGAGGAAGTGTTTAATTATTATATGTGTACCTTGTTACAATGCAAGCATGATAAAGTAGTTCAAGTAATAAGCATGGTTAGTTGTGTACCTTGATACATTAACAAGCATGATAAAGTGTTTCAAGTTGTAAGCATGTTCAGTTGTAAGTTTTGAAGTAAGTAAAGTTTTAAATTATTCTTTGAAATGAGCATGTTTAGTATTGACATCGTGATTTTGTGAGTAGGGATTTACTTACTAAGCATTGCGCTTATTAGTTGTATTTTCCTTCTATTGCAGATAAAGGAAAAGAGAAAGCGTAAGTTGGGAGGCGACAGGACTTGCATTGATGTTCAGTGGAGGTGGAACCGGGGTAAAAGATCCGTTGGGTTGAGTATGAGTAGAGTTTGGTATTTAGAAACATTTAGTTTTATGTTTTGAATAGTAAAGAGAGAACCATTGTGTTTAATTTCCGCATAGAGTAAGAAGTTGATACAACTTGAAGATGTTTACTTATGTTTTTCCATATGCTTGGTTAGTTTGGTTAAGTTCCGTATTAGTTTCAATTTCAAGAGTTTGGATTTGTTTTGAGTTGCCAATGTGCCAAATAAACTAGTATATATGATAGATTTGAAGTTATATCTTAATGCGAAGTGATAGTATGTGATTTGTGGATGTTTGAAAGGGATTTTCAGGTCTGAAATTTGCAGTTTCAGGCGTGCCAGTCGACTGGCTCAGATACCAGTCGACTGGCTCAGATACCAGTCGACTGCTATATCGAACAGAACCTTCTGTTCGATATGGCAGTCGACTGACCATATACCAGTCGACTGACACCAGTCGACTGCTATAATAGCAGTCGACTGGTACCATTAAAGAAAAACTGTGTAGAGCAGCTGGTTAGTGCTTTAGTCTTACAACTAAGAGGTCTAGGGGTCAAATCCTGGCAAAGCAAATAAAATGGAAGTTGTTTTGTTTTTTTTGAAAAAAAAAAGAAGGAAGAAAAAAAAAAAATTCAGAGCAAGTTAAGGGGACTCAAGTAGGTGTAACCTAAGGCTAAGGATAAGGTAAAGTTAAGGTTAAGCAAATGTGACGTCCGTTTTAAAGGAAGTTAAGAGAAGTCGGGTCGTCACATTGCCAGTCAGCGGAAAAAACTATGGCAAATACTCAATGAATGAATCCATTAAACAATTATGCTAATGCTAGGATATTCCCCGAAAGGAACGCGTTGTAGGGTCCAACAGTAACGTTTCAGCAAGGACCGCTACATCTCCAAAACTTGGGTGTAGTGTTAAATATGCAAGGATTCGTGTTGCAGGGTTTGACTGTAACGTCTTGGTAAGAACCGCTATATCTCCATGAGAATTTGGGTGTAGTATTAAATAGGCAAGAGTTCTCACACCATAAATGGGATAATAAACATTATAAGAAAACTAATAGTTTGTGTTTCGGAAGGAATCGACGTCGATGGCCAATCACCAGGGTTCAACCCACGCGGACGCTGACACTGATGCTAGAGGAAACACTCACACCCTGCGAGATTAACACGAGCATTAGGGGAACACGTCGGAGGTTGTCCGGTGGAGACCACTCCGACGCTCAAGTCAGTGCCTCGATCTAGGAGATGAAGAGAAGGCAAAAGAGTATGTGTGAAGTAGACAAGGCCTAAACCCCCTTACCGGAGGGGTTGGAGTACCTTTTATACCTGCGGCGGCTGTCTCACGAGTCTCCACGATCTTTGCCACGTCGATTTGTCGGTTATAGGATAATCTTTGCGACGGTCCATGCCGTCATTAAGTTCGGACCGTTGCAACAATTATGGGTCATGATAACTCCGTGATAATTGGTGATGGTTATCCGCAGATCCGAAGAAAGGGCTCCGCTTCCTTGAGGCCGAATGCTTCTTGGGCTCAGCTTCCCCGAGGTGATCTTGGGGTCTTATGGCCCGTGGGGTCCTGGGCATTTTGCCTTCCTAAGGTGGTCTCGGGGACATGACTTCCCGAGGTGATCTCGGGAGTGCCTCTTCTGATTTGATCCCAGGCGTGTCTAACCGCGGGGGTCTCAGGGGATTCCCTTCTCAAGAGGGTCTAGGGAGCCCCAGAGAGAGAGTCATTCAGACTCGACACCTCTTGCCACATAGCTTCTTCCATCCACGTGTTAGCCACGGGGTGCTCAACCCCATCACAGTTTGAGATTTGGAACATGGAATATAGTAACTCTCATTGGTAAAATAATGGAAATAGTAGATACGATGATTAGGAAGAGAATTAGTATTTTGTGTGTGCAAGAGACAAAATGGGTAGGCAAGAAGACAAAAATGATAGAGAACTCGGGTTTTAAATTATGGTACACAGGAAAAAATAAAATAAGAAATGAAGTGAGTATTTTTGTAGATAGTTCTTAAAAGATGAAATTGTTAGAGTAGTTATTAGAAAGGGGGATAGAATTATAGCTCTCAAGATAGTAGTGGCGAAAAAAGCTATAAACGCAATTAACATATATGCACCTCAAGTAAGATTAGATGAAGAAACCAAATTAAGATTTTGAGACTATTTAAATGAGGTATTATAAAATATTCCATCAAATAAAATGATTTTAATAGGAAATGATCTAAATGAACATGTCGGAGTGAAAAATGAAGAATATGAGAGGGTACATGGGGGTTATGAGTTTGGAATAAGAAATGACGAAGGAAGAATTATATTAGATTTTACGATGGCGTATGACCTTATACTAGCTAAAATATTTTTTAAGAAAAGAGAATAACACTTGGTCACATTCAAAAGTGGAAATAATAAATCATAAATTGACTTTTTTATGGTTAGGAAGAGAGATAGGAAGAATTGTAATGATTATAAAGTCATCCCTAGAGAAAGCCTAACTACCCAACATAGATTAGTATGTTGGATATATGCCGTAATCATAATATTAACAGAGGAAAAATATATACGACTCCTAGAATTAACTGGTGGAACTTAAAGGATGGGAAGCAAAACATATTGAAGGAAATGATAGGAATACAAGCATTAGATGAAATTTATAATGACGCTACTACGACATGGGATAATATGATATCAAAGTTGAAAATAATAGCTAAAGATGTACTTGGTGAGTCAAAGAGATATGTACCACCAAGTGAGGCATCTTCATGGTGGAATGAGAAAGTACAAGAGTAAATGAAGGAAAAACGAATAGCATATAAGGAATTATATATTTGTAAGAACGAGGAAAACTTAAAAAAATATACAATAGCTAAGAAAGAGGCTAAGAAATCAATGAATGAAGCAAAAATAAAACTTTTAAATGATTATATTAAAACTTGGATACAAAAGAAAGGGAAAGAGATATTTATAAAATAGCTAAAGCAAGATAGAGGAAAACAAGAGACTTTAGCCAAATAAGATGTATTATAGATGAATGCAATGCAGTACTAGTAAATGATAGCAAAACAAAAGAGCCGTGGAGGATTTACTTTCACCAACTTTTTAATGAATATTTAGGGAACCAACTTAACTTAGGTAATTTAAGTAGTTCAAATGAGTATAGAAATTTTAATTTTCATCATAGAATTCAAACTTCTGAAGTAGAACAAGTTTTGAAAGGGATGCAAAATGAAAAGGCTATGGGACCAGATGATATCCCAATAGAGGTATGGAAGTGCTTAGGGAAATAAGGTATTGAATGACTTACAAAATTATTTATATGATATTGAAAATAAAAAAACTGCCTAATCAATAGAGGGTACATACTCTAGTTCCCTTATATAAGAACAAAGAAGATGTACAAAATTGTATAAACTATAGGGGTATTAAACTAATGAGTCATACTATAAAACTTTGGGAAAGAGTAATAGAAAAAAGATTAAGGAAGGAGATCACGGTGACTGAAAATCAATTTAGATTAATGCCTGGAAGGTTGACAATAGAAGCTACACATCTTCTTAGACTATTAATTGAAAGTATCAGGAGCAAAAGAAAGATCTACACATGATATTCATTGATTTAGAAAAAGCTTATGATAGGGTCCCAAAAGAAATTATATAAAGAATTCTAGAAAAGAGAGGTATTAGCGTAACATATGTTGAACTAATTAAGGATATATACAAAGATGTAACGACTAGAGTGAAGACTTTAGGTGGATTAACTGAAGCATTTCCAATAAGGATAGGGTTACATCAAGAATCAACTTTAAGTCTCTATCTTTTTATACTAATCATAGACGAACTCACTGGACACATTCAAGATATAGTACCATGGTGCATGTTATTTGCAGATGATGTCATTTTAATAGATGAGACATGTGAAGGAGTAAATGCTAAACTAAAATCTTGGTGGGAAATACTGAAAGTGAAAGGTTTTAGACTTAGTAGAGTAAAGACAGAATATATGAAATTTAAGTTTAGCAATATTATATGTAATGAGATAATTGTTAAGATAGGAGATGAGAGTTGTCTAAAACTGAGAACTTTAAGTATTTAGGATCTTTCTTGCAAAGTGATGGAGGGATTGAGAGATGTCTTACATAGAATACAAGTATGATGGTTGAAATGGAGGTTAGCGTCGAATGTTTTATGTAATCGTAAAGTACCTCTAAAATTTAAAGGGAAGTTCTACAAAATAGCAGTTAAACCTGCTATGTTATATGGTGTTGAATATTGGATTATGACTCGGGCACATGAGCAAAAGATGAAAGTTGCAAAGATAAGAATTTTAAGGTGGATGTATGGGCATATGAGGATGGTCAAAATAAGGAATGAGAGTATTAGAGAGAAAGTTGGAGTTGTATCTATTGAGAAAAAACTTTGAGAGACACGTTTGAGATGATACAGACATGTACTTAGACAATCAATAAATGTCCCTATTAGACGATGTGAAATTATGATAAATATGCGCATTAAATGAGGGAGAGGAAGATCAAAAAAGACTTGGTTGACAACAATAAAATAAGATAAATTTTATTTAAATATAGATGATGATATAATAGGAGACAGAGCCCAATGGCGTATAAGGATCCATATAGCCGACCCCACCTAGTATGATAAGACTTGGTTGTTTTTATTATTGTATTTTTTTATATATATTTTGAATCCATTTACAGATTTTAGGATTGTAAGTCTTTTTCTTTTTAGTAGGATTCTTTTCCTTTCTTAGTAAGTTAGGAATTGAAGTTTATATATTGGGATTTATTTTCTTTTTTGATCTTAAAGTTTAGAGTCTATATAAGTGTCCTATTTAATTGTAAAGATAGTTGTTGGTTAATGCTATTTTCGGCTACCCATTATTTTCCTACTTCCTAGTATTCTTCTTCTAGTTAACAGGTTTAGAAGATCACTTCCAATATTCATGCAAGAATCAACGAATTCGATAATTGATTTTGGTATTCGTGGGTGAATCAACGGATTCGATAATTGATTTTGATATTTGTGGGTGAATCAACAAAATTGATAATTATCCGTTGTATCATAAGGTGAATGCAACTGCAAAGGTGACCATTACGATGAACACCACAATAATAATCAATTTGAAGGGTTGGATATCTAACACCAACTAAAAATAAATAAATTTGGTTTGATTCATTTACAATCCAAAGGATGATGAATTTCTAGAATTAAATTGAATTTATCCTCTATTTTGCTGGTAGACATTTCCTTCTGGGAGAAGCTCATCCTTTATGACAATATGTAGTAGAAAATAGGTTGGGTTCAGTTAGACATGCGCTAAACCATAGAAATCTATTGGCTTCACTTTCTTTGTCTAAGCTATAAATTTGGACACTGGACAATATCTACATGTTAATAAGATTGATGGATGGAGCATGTTGAGTTTACTAAATATTTGGTGAGGTAAATATATGGGGGCTGATTTCGATGAACTTGAGTATTGTTCGTGAAAGACTCTAACACTACAGAGAGCTCTCTTAACCTAGAATCACTATTGGAGGATAAGATAGTACATAACGACTAGAAAGTTAGTTCTGTCCAATTTGGGCGTGATGAGGCATGCGAAAAGAGTTCTAGGTGTCCATGGAAAAGTTAAGGTCAACATTAAGATAGGTAAAATACAGGGTTCACATGGCACAAACCCAAGAAGATAATTGGGCCCACTCAGTTAGATCCATCCCAACAAAGCTATGTAATCAGTAGATTCCTTGAGGAGATGAGATCCTTTCAGACTAAACGCCCCCCTCCAAGCTAGTTAATTCTCTCGAGCGAGAAATATTAGTTCAAGGCAGGTTCGGTTGGGTAGTGCTTCCTCCTCGGCGATTCGCTTGGTGATGATGAACCAGGCGGATCTTCTTAGCTCGGCCGGGAGGAGTTGGGGCCCTTTGGTTTGAATAAAGAAAAGGTGAACTGGATGGTCTCAGGTCTTTCTTTCGAGTGAATTGGACTTCTTCCCCGTTTACATATTTCACCGACCTTCCTAGAAAAACGTCGAAGTTGCTTGGCGTTTTCCTTAGTAAGGATCTCAAGAAATCCCTTTCTGCTGACCCTTAGGAGAAGGCACACATGAGTATTTCAAAAGTGGTTGAGGGGACATCTTAGGCCACCTGATTAAAATGTTGCACATAATCCTTCAAGATCTCCTTGGGCTTCTGCTTGAGGACGAAGATGTTTAATGGTGTCTTGTGATACTGTTGGTTGCTAGCAAAGCGATGTAATAAGACCATCTGGAAATCATCAAAAGAGTGGATAGAGGATGTAGGCAGTCGGTTGTGTTGGAAACGAGATGGCTATAGAGGGGGGGGGGGTGAATATAGACAACCACTTTCACCTTCTAAACTTATCACGATTTCTGCAACTCAAATATCAGTAGCATTGCGGAAAGAGTAGAAAACAGAGTGTGCAGAAAAACAAAATGAAAGCAAAACAAACATGACTAGCAAGATCGCTAACAAAGAGGGTTTACAAGGTTCGGGGATAACTTGCCCCTACTCCTTGGCGTGCCCTTGAGGTGGGCGATCCCTTGATCGTCGACAGATCAAGCCCCGGTTAACACCGGATATGAAGCAACCTCCTTCTCGGTGGAGAAACCTCCCCACAGTGTGTTTCAAACAATGATATAGAATGAGCACAATGAAACAACAACAAGAAGGATCTTACTCAAACACTTAGCAAGGACAAAACACAGCAAGCTTCCCTGAGCTCCACCCAGTGGCGATCTCACGCAGACCCCTGCTCCGTGTCTTCCCACTGTCGGACTCCAAGCCTCTTGTTTTCTCCTTCAAGCGCTCAAGTATGATGATTGCTCCTCAATAGCTTGCTTATAATGGTTGAAGAACTCAAGAACAGCAAGCTTGTAACACAGGAACTCAAGAGCACGAAAAACTGAAGAACTTCTTACGAACTCTCCTTCTCGCGTTCCTTTTTGTTTCTCCGCCAAGCGACAAGTGACAACATCTCTGTAGCTCCCAGCTACTCATCTGCCAACGCCAGCCTCTATTGAGCTATTTCTGGACTCACTGAGCTCCCCTCAGTCAAGCTCCAGTCTCAGCTCCAGTCTGCAGCTCGCCGTTGCAACCTGAAATGAGAAAGGGACAAACCTGCTCCAAGGAAAGCACTCTTTGACTTCTCCTTGAGTGTTTGAATCCTCCCCTGTCACCTGAAACTCAATCAGAGCATGAGAGCAGCAAATCAAGCAGCATATCAAATATCATAAACATACATCAGCAAATCAGATACGATCGGACGCTCTGACCACGTCTGACAGTGAAATTTGAATTAAAGTGATCGGTCACCGGACCGATCCAGGGTGTGTGGATCGGTCACCAGATCGATCCACTGCTTCGCTGGGATTCCCAGCTCTCACAGCTATACACGCCTGATCGGTCACCAGACCGATCAGGGTGAAGCCTGATCGGTCACCAGACCGATCAGGGTGAAGCCTGATCGGTCACCAAACCGATCAGAATGGATCCTGATCGGTCACCCAGATCGATCAAGGCAGATGAACAGTTATTTTTTAATCAAATCCAAGATCCCTGATCGGTCACCGGACCGATCCAAGACTTTGATCAGCAAGGGAACTCACTCACCGTTTGCTCCCTGATCGGTCACCAGACCGATCAGGAGCAAGACAGCAAGGAAGCAACCTGCTCCCTAATCGGTCACCGGTCCGATCAGGAGCCACACAGTAGATTCCCAATCTCACTGTGTGCTCCCTGATCGGTCACCAGTCCGATCAGACATAGATGGATCGGTCACCAGACCGATCCAGTGACTCAACCCTAGCCCTCCAAGCTAGGACTTTTCACCTAGCCCTCCAAGCTAGGACTTTTCACCCAACTCTTCCGAGTTAGAACATCATCCAACCTAGCCCTCCAAGCTAGGCACCTGACCCTCCAAGCCAGGACTTTTTCACCTAATTCTCCAGGATGGGAATTTGCACCTAACCCTCCAAGTTAGGACTTTTCACCTAGCCCTCCAAGCTAGGACTTTTCACCCAACCCTTCCGAATTAGGACTTTTCCAACACCTAGCCCTCCGAGCTACGATTTTCCACACCTAACCTCCCAGGTTAGGATTTTCCATATCATGCCTAATCCTCGATCAGGACTTAATCATAATCATCATAATCATCACACCTAACCTCCCAGGTTAGGATCTTCCATATCATGCCTAATCCTCGATCAGGACTTAATCATAATTATCATAATCATCCTCCTAAACTAAAATCGTTGTCAACACCAAAATAACAATCAGGGCCAGACTGCATCAACAATCTCCCCCTTTTTGTTGTTTGACAACCCGATTTTAAGTTTAGGGATTCTCAATCAATATTCCAACTTTAGAATCATAGGGAAATCCAGATCCTCCCCCTACAACATGATCATGCTAAACTTAACCAATCCACACTCTCCCCCTTTGTCGAACACCGAAAAGGGACAAGAGGGACTGTCAAGATTAAGATGAACTCCCCCTCAATCCTAGAGGTATCCCAACTCATCAAAAATGTGATAGTTTGTGGAATGATCATACGAACACATGTGAAATATTATAGCAAGACATAGCAATCACATGCATCATATGAGTATGAAATATAGACTCCCAAAGCATGCCATAATATTCATAAGTATCAAATAGACATGACAATGTAAGCATGAATATGGCAATCGAACAATCATGCAGATAACAGGTACATAATCAACATGGCATCAACAATAGTAGATAAGCATGACAGGTAAAAATATATAGGTCAAGGCATGAAAACATCCGAACAAGTAGCAAAATATGTGTGACTCAAGGTCACACCAACAAAGTCAGAGGGCATACAGCCCAAAAGTCATACAACACAGTTAAGATCAATTGCCATCAGAAACATCAATATAAATGATATCCCCGGGTGAAGGATCACTGGGGGATGCACCCTCAGGGAACGTATGATGATACCATTCTTCATACCATCTGTCCTGGAACGCGCTCATCTCAGAGACATCAGATGCTAAGGCATCAACACGGCGATCAAATGACTGGAACTTGGAGCTGACCTCCTGGCGCCAAAGCTCGGAGATGTGTAACTCGTGCTCCAATTGTCGCTCTATCTCTGCGACCTGCCAGCGCAGATCAGGAGCCAACTCATCATAGTCTACAGTAATAGCTGGCGTCCCCGGGTCAGGAGCTGCCCTCGGTAACTCTTCCGTTCGTCTGCGAACTTTCCACTTCAGCCCTTGAGTCCCAAGAACAACGCCGGACTGAGCAAGCATGCGACGATCCAATCGGCAGTCCTGTCGAAACATGGGCACAATGTGGCCCTGTGAAACGTCGATGCCAACCGACTTCAGCCATGCAGTGATGATGTGACCGAATGGCATATAGACTGACTGAGATAATGGCATACTGTGTACGATGATAGAGGAGTATACTGAAGCTACTGGGTCAAAGTCTAACTGTTGATGCATCCCGTAAAGCATCAGGCAGTGAAACGGGTGAATCTCATCAAGATGTTTCGAGGTAGTGGGAAGGAGACAATTTGTGATGATCTTAAACAAGACATAATCAACAGGGGAAAGATGAAGAGTAGGAAATGTAGGGAAGTCACCGGTGCACTCACCAGAATCCCTTGGTCTAGGATGACCTAGGAAGTACTCGTAGATGGAATCAGAGGTCACTCCATCGAAGGGGACTGGGAGAGGATTAGGAGGAAAAGGGTAGAGAAAAAACTCGTTGTGTGATCTGCGACAGTCGAGAAAATCAGTCAAGATAGAACGATCGAAAGCAAGATCAATACCGGCAACACGAGTCTGCCATCCCGTGCTCCACCCAGTGCCCGGTCCACTGATCATATTGTTATAGAACTCAGAAACCAAGGTCAGGTTGATCGGTCCTTTAAAGTGCAAGAGGGGTTGAAGATTATAGAACTTAATTCGTTGTTGAATTGTTGGACAGTGTGTAGGACCGGTGCCGTCGATAGAGGGGGGTGAATATTGATCGTGAAAAATTTCATAAATATTTCGTAAGACTTCTAGACTCAGAGCGTTAGTGCAGCGGAAACATAAAAATAAAATAAAAGAAAGCAAAACAGGGGACACGGCAGGTTTATTTACTTGGTTCCCAACCCCCCAGGGTCAGTACGTCCAAGGCCTATGTACTCGGCGTTGAGTCCACTAATAGTCTCCTTTCCGGAATTTCCAGAGGCGGAGAAACCCGACTTACAGTGCAATATTACAAGCAATAATAAAGAAAAATAAATACTGTAATTAATTGCAAACCAAGCAAAGATGTGAAGCTCGGCCGATCTGGACCTCCGAAGTGCCGCGCACTTCCTCCTGGAGCCTCCCGGTCGCAGAGCCTCGTCTTTAGCGCGTTGTCGTCGGTCGGAATGAATAGAATCGCAGTTAGGAAGTGTCGCAGTAAGTGATGCTTTGAAGAAGGGGGTCGAGGGCCCTTTATATAGGGCCTAGGGGCGCCCTGGTCGACGGGGGCGCCCCCCACGTGGCAGCTGATCCGGCTGTAGCTCGGTCGCCGTCTGATCCCCTTATCCTCGGGATCCGGTTTGACCGGGGCGCCCGGAGGACTTGGGGCGCCCGCATTGACCGGTCAAAAGGCCTCATCTCCTCAGCTTCGCAGAGATGCGCTTCGGCAGCTGGCAGTGGGGGCGCCCGAGACACGCGGGGCGCCCGCGACAAGCGGGTTGAAGCGCGTCGAGGTTGTTAGAGACTTGGGTTGACCTTGGGGGCGCCCTGGTCGTCCGGGGCGCCCTGCTCAGCTTCTGCCTCACTCCTTTGAGGCTCTCTGAGCTGCAGA
Organism: Boesenbergia rotunda; assembly: GCA_024364735.1. NCBI lineage: Eukaryota > Viridiplantae > Streptophyta > Magnoliopsida > Zingiberales > Zingiberaceae > Boesenbergia > Boesenbergia rotunda. Next base: position 201,567 of record JAGFNQ010001072.1, read on the forward strand.
TACTCAGTCCTTCGATCCTGCATCCAGGGTTAGTCCAAGTAACAATAATATTATTATTTTATACAGCCTTAGCTGTCTTGGTTCTGACTTTGGTCTCCAAAATGGAGCCCTAGGTCGAACCGACGCCTAATGTTCCCTCAAGGGGAACGCGTCCTCACCTACTCATCTCGAGAGAGTTTACCTGGTGCCAACCGGATCCTCCAGTTGGACTTTTGCCCGGCAGTCCTTCGCCAGGTCTTGAGTTACCAAGCTGCCCTTCGCTTGATGCCTAGCTGCCCTTCGCTAGGTCTTTTCTTCTGGCAGTCCTTCGCCAGCCTAACAGTCCTTCGCTAGGTCTTGTTCCCTTGACAACCCTTCGTCAGGTGACTAGCAGCCCTTCGCTAGGACTTATTTTCCTGACAGCCCTTCGTCAGGTGCCTAGCAGCCCTTCGCTAGGTCTTTTCTTTCTCGCAACCCTTCGCCAGAGCCTAGCAGCCCTTCGCTAGGTCTTAGGGTTTCCATGCCTAGCTTAACTAGGACTTTTCTCAGGCTTAGGTTACTTCTCCTTCGCTCCCCTTTGTCTGTTCAACATATTACTGACTTAAGTACATTGTCAAACATTAAAACACATAAAGGAGAACATCATTGATGCAACTTGCACCAACAATCTCCCCCTTTTTGATGTTTGACAATAACTTAAGTTAGATTGGTTTAAGGGGCTAAATTGCTATCCTTGGGATAGAATAAAAGGTATAGGCTTTGGGAGAGTAAAAAATATTCTAACTGAAAAAATTCTAACTTAAGCACTCTCTCCCCCTTTGTCATGCATCAAAAAAAACTTGCATCAACAATAAAAAACTTTGAATTTTTGTTTTGAAAATACTTAGTGTAATTTTGTTTTTAAAAAATTGCATAAATTTGAAAAATGCTCTAGGTTTAAAATATAAGTACTTTGAAAAGATGATTTGTAAGGAGTGTAAGTACTTTTAAAAGATTATTTAAATCCCTTTTTAAAAAAATATAAGTATATTTTTTGAGAAATTAAGTACTTAACAATACATTTGAAAATATTTTTTTTTTAAAATTAAGAATATTGGTTTTGAAAGACATAAGTATTTTTTTGAAAATATTTTACTTGATTGAGTTTCTTTTCCAGTCTGACACCATCCTAGGAAACCTTGTTGACCACAAGGGCATTTCCTAAGTGTCCTGGAATGTTTTCAAACAAGTAAATATTATTATAAATTTTTAAGAAAAATGATAATATTTCACAAAGTATGTGCTGAAAAACTGTGTGAATTTTGAAGATCTAATATTTTACTTAACTTGGTCTATTTTCCAGTCTGACACTATCCTAGGAAACCTTGTTGACCACAAGGATATTTTCTAAGTGTCCTGGGAATTTTCCAACCTAAGTAACTATTATTTCAAAATCATTTCATAAGTCACACAAATTTTAACAAGTGGTATTTTGAAAAACATAGATTTTTAGTATTTTAAAAGCATGTAATTGAATAATTCTTTTAATTTGACTTCCCCCTAAACTTGACTCAGTCCTGGGAAGCTTGTTGACCACAAGTACTCTTCCTTTGAGTCTTAAGGTTTGATTCAAATCAAAGGAATTTTCTAATAATAAAAAATAGTTTAAGACTTGAAAAAAATTTGACTCAGACTCCCCCTAAATCTGACACATCCTAGGAGTCCTTTTTAGATTATGAAGTGGACCTTCCTCTGTGTCTTTAGGGTTTATCATAATCAAAAGAACAGGTAAACATTTGATTTTTGCAATAGGTAAAATCTTTTTCGAAAAGCCACAAGTGATAACGATTAAAGCATGATTTTCGAAAAGATATTTTCAAATAATAGTAATGTTTTTAAAGTGCAGTTTGAAAAATATGAAAAGTACTCCCCCTGCATCAATGCCGTTTGACTCTATCTAAGTGCCCTAAGGAACTTTAGTGTTGTCCTAAGAGGCTTGTGTCTAATTGCGTGAGTCAATCAATTTTTGAAAACAATATACCTTTTTTGAAAAATGTGTAATATATATAATCAATCAGACAAGCATGAATTCCATAAAAACATTATTATGTTAAAGCTCTATTTTGAAAAATATATTTTTAGGAAAATATTCTAACAATTTTGAAAAATATTTTTCAATTCATTAGTCCTTAACATCTCACCCATTTTAGATATATCAAAACAACAAGCATGATTGCCTTATAGGTGTATTGTGAGATGCTTGAATCATTTTCCATAAATTATTAAATCTAAGATTTAATTGAAATTTGTGTTAGATTCGAATTTGACAAAAGATAATTTAAATTTGAATTTCAAAAATTGGCTTCCAGGTCTTGGCGAGGCACTAGGCCTTCTTTGGCCGTAGCCTTATGGGATCATCCACCCTTTCCTTGACAAAGCCTTTTAATGAAATTTCATTTTCAAATTAAATTAGGTCATTTTCTGGTCTAACTAGCTTGGGTCTTGGATCGGTAGCTTCGGCTGGTTTCACCAGTCTAAAGAGACCAAGTAGACTTGATCTTATTAGAGTTGGTTTCCCCAACGTACTATCATCTCACCTCCTCCCAATACTATGTTGCCAAATTTTAATTATCTTTTTCTTATGACCTTTCTAAATTATGCATAAAAATTAAATATGAATGACATGTCATATATTTTAAAGGAAAATAGCAAATGCATGGCATGACAATTATGCATGAGTCAAACAAGTCAAGACATTTTATTTTTGTTTTTAAGAATGTATCAAATTCTCGATTTGATACATATCGTGTGAACCTGCGAATATGTCAACCCACTTTGACATATTTGATTTTATTGAATTAATTGTTGCGGTTTGGGTAAGGTTTTAGTTTGGTTCAGGTTTAAGTGATTTAAGATTGGATTTAGTTGAATTAAAATTGAGTTAATATGAATTTAATTGAATTAAAGTTGAGTTAATTTGAATTTAATTGAAAAGTGAATTAATTGAATTAAAGTGAATTTATTGAATTATTTGAATTTAATTGATTTTAATTTAAGTGGATTAAATCGAATTTAATTGAATTTAATTGAAGTTAATTTGAATTAAATTGATTTAATTGAAGTTTAATTGAATTAAGTTGATTTAATTGAAGTTTAATTGAATTAAATTGATTTAATTTAAATTGAATTAAATTGATTTAATTGAAGTGTAATTGAATTAAGTTGATTTAATTGAAGTTAAATTGAATTAAATTGATTTAATTAAAGTTAATTTGAATTAATTAAAGTTTAATTGAATTGAATTAATTAATTAAAGTTAATTAGATTAATTAAAGTTTAATTGAATTGATTAGTTTAGTTGAATTAATTAAGATTTATTTGAATTAATTAAGATTTAATTGATTTAATTAAGATTTAATTGAATTAATTAAGATTTAACTGAATTAATTTGATTAATTAAGATTTAACTAAGGTTTAATTAACAGTTGTGGGTTTAAATTCATCATTTTCATTATTTCAAAAATTTCTTCTTCGTTTTTATTTTTCTTTCCGAATTTTTCTATTAATTTTGATTTATTTGATCCTTTGTAATTTTCATTAATTATGGCCCTAATCGTAGAAAATTCCATTTCCTTCTCAAAATCAATATCCTCAAAGTGTGTGGAGTAAAATGGGCCACTAGTTAAGGTTTTATAGTAGTCTTCAGGATTATCTATTATTAAATTATTATCAAGAATAAAATCATTTTTATCCTCAGAATAATTTTCAATTAAATCATGTTTATCCTCAGAATAATTTTCAATAAAATCATGTTTATCCTCAGAATTATCCTTAAGGTTTTCAAATTCAAATTCGGAGTTATCCTTAGGATTAACTTTTTCTGAATTAAAATTATCAGTAATATTATTTGAATTGATTTTATCAAAATTATTATCAGAATAATTATCAGAATTAATTTTACTAATTTCTGAATTTATATTTTGAATTAAACAATTAATTTCTGATATTTTAGTCATATCTTTATTTTCTAACTTATCATGCAAGAGGCTAATTTTATTATGCAGTAATTCTAATTTATCAGAAAAATTAACTAAATTATCACAAAATATTGTAGGAAAAATTTTCGGAACATAAATTTTCCGTACCTTCGCCGGACACTTGTTTTTGTAGTGTCCGTACTTCTCGCATTTGAAGCATTGTACATGTTCCTTGTTCTTCCGGACTCCTGGCGCTGGTACCTCCTTCGTCGCCGGTGGTGTAGACCGAGTCTTACGAGTAGGGCACTGATTTTTATAGTGCCCTCTCTCCCTGCACGTGAAACAAATAATATGCAATTTAAAATTAGACATTAAAAAAAAATTGTACCTGATTCACCCCTGGGCTCCCCCTCAACTCCTGGCGTCGTTGCTCCGTCGGCGGTTAGTCCGGTGAAGAGCGGCTCGGCTTTGATACCACTTGTAGGACCGGTGCCGTCGATAGAGGGGGGGTGAATATCGATCGTGAAAACTTTCGTAAATATTTCGTAAGACTTCTGGACTTAGAGCGTTAGAGCAGCGGAAACATAAAAATAAAATAAAAGAAAGCAAAACAGGGGACACGGCAGGTTTATTTACTTGGTTCCCAACCCCCCAGGGTCAGTACGTCCAAGGCCTATGTACTCGGCGTTGAGTCCACTAATAGTCTCCTTTCCGGAATTTCCGGAGGCGGAGAAACCCGACTTACAGTGCAATATTACAAGCAATAATAAAGAAAAATAAATACTGTAATTAATTGCAAACCCAGCAAAGATGTGAAGCTCGGCCGATCTGGACCTCCGAAGTGCCGCGCACTTCCTCCTGGAGCCTCCCGTCGCAGAGCCTCGTCTTTAGCGCGTTGTCGTCGGTCGGAATGAATAGAATCGCAGTTAGGAAGTGTCGCAGTAAGTGATGCTTTGAAGAAGGGGGTCGAAGGCCCTTTATATAGGGCCTAGGGGCGCCCTGGTCGACGGGGGCGCCCCCACGTGGCAGCTGATCCGGCTGTAGCTCGGTCGCCGTCTGATCCCCTTATCCTCGGGATCCGGTTTGACCGGGGCGCCCGGAGGACTCGGGGCGCCCGCATTGACCGGTCAAAAGGCCTCATCTCCTCAGCTTCGCAGAGATGCGCTTCGGCAGCTGGCAGTGGGGGCGCCCGAGACACGCGGGGCGCCCGCGACAAGCGGGTTGAAGCGCGTCGAGGTTGTTAGAGACTTGGGTTGACCTTGGGGGCGCCCTGGTCGTCCGGGGCGCCCTGCTCAGCTTCTGCCTCACTCCTTTGAGGCTCTCTGAGCTGCAGATACTCAGTCCTTCGATCCTGCATCCAGGGTTAGTCCAAATAACAATAATATTATTATTTTATACAGCCTTAGCTGTCTTGGTTCTGACTTTGGTCTCCAAAATGGAGCCCTAGGTCGAACCGACACCTAATGTTCCCTCAAGGGGAACGCGTCCTCACCTACTCCTCTCGGGAGAGTTTACCTGGTGCCAACCGGATCCTCCAGTTGGACTTTTGCCCGGCAGTCCTTCGCCAGGTCTTGAGTTACCAAGCTGCCCTTCGCTTGATGCCTAGCTGCCCTTCGCTAGGTCTTTTCTTCTGGCAGTCCTTCGCCAGCCTAGCAGTCTTTCGCTAGGTCTTGTTCCCCTGACAACCCTTCGTCAGGTGCCTAGCAGCCCTTCGCTAGGACTTATTTTCCTGACAGCCCTTCGTCAGGTGCCTAGTAGCCCTTCGCTAGGTCTTTTCTTTCTGGCAACCCTTCGCCAGAGCCTAGCAGCCCTTCGCTAGGTCTTTTTCATTCTGGCAGCCCTTCGCCAGAGCCTAGCAGCCCTTCGCTAGGTCTTAGGGTTTCCATGCCTAGCTTAACTAGGACTTTTCTCAGGCTTAGGTTACTTCTCCTTCGCTCCCCTTTGTCTGTTCAACATATTACTGACTTAAGTACATTGTCAAACATTAAAACACATAAAGGAGAACATCATTGATGCAACTTGCACCAACACAGTGTTCATAGATAAAAGTTGGGTCTATAGTCCGACATGACATTAACTTGAAGTTGTGCCACTAGAACTTGAAGGCAAGACCAGGACTTTGAAACCGAGTAAGTTGAGGGAGTGGAGGCCTTTGAGAGGATGAAGAGGTTTTCTCTCTAGAACTCCCCTCTGCTACCTCCTTTCCCTTAGATGACTTTCTAAGGAGGTTTGAATTGATCATGACACATAGATTGAAGCACAAGAATTGATCATAAGATGAGACCCAATCAAAAGATAGATATAAAATTTTTTGGTCATAAGATGAGAAAGAGGGTCACGGCAAAGACAAAAAGGATCAAGACATCACAGCAAGAACAAGAACAAAAACATGGTTAGCTTCACAAACATATATTCTAAGAGCTGTTATGAAAGGAAAACTGAAATCAAATCTTACTTAGGCGCCATTGAAGTTTGTTTGAAGAGATTGCAAGACTGAGAAGGAACTTGCGATAGAGAAGGAGACTTCGAGCACGCAAGAACTTGGAGTTCAGAGAAAACGCCCGTAGAAGCCTTCGCAGAAGAGCTCGCACGGGCGTGAAGACGGGAGACGCAAGGACTCTCTCGCTCGCTCGCACAAGGTTGCGCAGAGTGTTTCGGCGCTAGGGTTCGGGAAAACGAAGGTTTGGAGAGAGTTAATCGGTTATTGGATCGGTCCACCAACCAAAATTTAATACGGTTGATCGGATCACCGTTCGATCTGATCGCGTCCCGACCGATCAGGATACAGCCTGATCGGACTGGAATGGTCCTGATCGGTCGGATGACCGATCTGACGCGCTCCTGATCGGTCGGGTGACCGATCAGGATTCGATCAGTAGGGTCCGGAGAGAAAACTCTGAGCTCCCTGATCGGTCTGTGGACCGATCCCCACAGGGTGCCCGGTCGGGAGACCGATCCAGGCTAGCTCAGAACACTTAGTCAGATTTCGGGAGATCACGGCTTGCAGATCGGTCTGTGAACCGAACACTACAGGAAGGGGTCATATCGGTCCAGGGACCGATCAGCCCGATGCCTGATCGGTCCGGTGACCGATCAGGGTTCCTGATACGAACTGAAATGTTCAGTTTCAGAACTTCTGAAATTTTCAAAAGAAATCTGATGAACTTTGTCGAACTTAGACATGATTTTCTGACTAAAATTGATCCCTGAACAAGAATCAAAAGTCCTTATAGGTTCAACAAATACTTTGACCTATCTTAATGGAGTCAAACTCAACCATCAATCAATCAAGCAAATTCAAACAAGTTTTTACTCCAACTTTAAGTTTCCAATCAAGTTGCCTTGATTGGAATGTCCAAGTATGATCATGGAGCCATATACACATATGTTATGCAATGGTTTTCCCCATACTTGGTCACCACCGTGATTATTATCTCGTCAACTTAATTTCTCAAGTGATGCAATGATATTTTGAGAAATTGAGTTGAACCTAACATCTCACCCCATATCTAGCAAACAAAAACATTTTGGTAACCCTTATAGTTTGTGTGAGATGTTCCCAAAGTTACCCAATTGTTCCCTAACGATTTGAAATAATCATGAAGGGTTTTGAATACAATTTGAGGATCATGAAGCGCGACACATTCCCAATTCCCGTCTTAGGAAACTAAATTCACTCTCGGGAAGTGGTTTAGTGAAAATGTCAGCTAGGTTTGACTTTGACTCTACATGTGAGAGTATGATGTTCCCCCTAGCTACATGATCTCTAATGAAGTGGTGTCTTACCTCAATATGTTTTGTCCTAGAATGATGGACCGGATTCTTGGTTAAGTTAATTGTGCTAATGTTATCACATAACACTTGCACACCCTTGTAACTCAATCCATAGTCCTCTAAGGTGTGGATCATCCACAACAATTGTGATATACTCTCTCCCATGGCAATATACTCTGCCTCGGTAGTGGAAAGAGCAACACAATGTTGCTTCCGACTCGACCAACTTACTAGAGACGATCCTAAGAATTGGCAACCCCCACTAGTGCTTTTTCGGTCCAACTTACATCCAGCGTAGTCGGAATCCGTATAGCCCATCAAATCAAAAGATTCGATACGGGGATACCAAAGACCTACACCAATTGTGCCCTTGAGATATCTCAAAATTCGCTTAACAGCAATTATGTGAGATTCCTTGGCACAGACTTGATACCTAGCGCACATTCCTACAGCAAATAGTATATCTGGTCGACTAGCTGTGAGGTATAGCAAACTACCTATCATGCTTCAATATTGAGTTAGATCAACGGGTTTACCACTCTCATCATTATCTAATCTTGTGTTTGTAGCCATGGGAGTGGTTACCTCTTTCAAATCACTTATATTGAATTTTCGAAGCATTTCATGTGTATACTTTGATTGGTGCACATGGATACCATCGCGAGTTTGCTTGATTTCAAGTCCGAGGAAGAAAGTCAACTCTCCCACTAGACTCATTTCAAACTCACTCTCCATGTGTCCGATAAATTCACGTAAATAGCCCTTGTTGTTTGAGCCACAAATTATGTCATCGACATATACTTGGGCTACAAATATATTGTCACCATCTCTTCGTAGAAATAGTGTAGGGTCTATTTGACCTCTAACGAAACCCTTTCCAATCAAGAATGTCGACAACCGCTCATACCAAGCCCGGGGTGCTTGTTTAAGGCCATAGAGTGCCTTCTTGAGCTTGTACACGTGGTTCGGATATTCGGTACTCTCAAACCTCGGAGGTTGTTCGACATAGACTTCTTCCCTAATCAAACCATTTAGGAAGGCCGATTTGACGTCCATTTGAAATAATTTGAAGCCTCGATGTGCTGCAAATGCAAGCATCAATCGGATGGACTCTAATCGTGCCACGGGAGCATAAGTCTCATCATAATCAAGAGACTGTAGCCCTTGGCTACCAAGCATGCCTTGTTTCTAATGATTTCTCCCTTGTGGTTTAATTTGTTTTTGAAGACCCATTTAGTTCCAATAATGGTGGTCTTCTTAGGCCTAGGGACTAAGTCCCAAACCTGACTCCTCTCAAATTGACCTAGTTCATCTTGCATCGCGATAATCCAATCGGGATCATTTAATGCTTCATCAATTTTTCTAGGTTCAATTTCGGAAATTAGAGCAACTTCATTAGCCTCATTCCGGAAGAATGATCTAGTCCTAACCCCTTGATGGATGTCTCCAACAATTTGGTCTTGGGGATGACTAGAGGCTAGTCTCGTTTGCCTTGGTGTTGGTGGTGCTTCTTGAATAGGTTCACTAGACACAAATTCAGCCTCAGGATCCGGCTGATCAATGAGTTGTCTAGGCTCACCGTCATCAGACTCATCACCATCAACAACACTTGGAGTTTCTTTCAAACTTAGTCTCCTAAGTTCAAGTTGAGCTCCTCCTACATTTTCTGATTGGTCAATTGATTTTGGAATTTCCTCAAAAACCACATCAGAAGACTCTTCAACTAGTCTAGTTCTCTTGTTGTAGACTCGGTAGGCTTTACTAACGAGGGAGTACCCGACTAGTATCCCTTCATCAGCTTTTGCCGTGAACTTTCCAAGGTGATCCTTGGTGTTTAGGATGAACACCTTACAACCAAACACCCTAAGATGTTTAACCGTAGGTGGTTTCCCAAACCAAAGTTCGTGGGGAGTCTTTCCTAAAAACCTATGGATGAGAACTCGATTTTGCACATAGCAGGCTGTATTTACAGCTTCAGCCCATAAGTAACTCGGGAGTGAGTACTCATTAAGCATACATCGTGCAGCCTCTTAAAGAACACGGTTCTTCCTTTCTACAACACCATTTTGTTGTGGTTTCTAGGAGTAGAGAACTCATGCCTATAACCCTTATCTTGACAAAATTCTAGAAATCTTTGGTTTTGAAATTCACCTCCATGATCACTTCTTATTGTCTTAATTGTTGATGATTTCTCATTTTCAACCCTTAAGGTTTGATCCTTATGTTTTAAAAAGTAAGTATAAGTATATCTAGTAAAATCATCAATGATAACAAAGCAATATCTACTTCCATTTAATGATATGATGGTACTACAATCAAATAGATCCATGTGAAGTAAATCTAAAGCATTGGAAGTACTTACAGTGCTTTTACCTTTATGTGCAGATTTTGTTTGCTTACCCATTTGACACGCATCACATAATTTGTCTTTTCCATACTTGATGCTTGGTAAGCCTCAAACTAGTCCCTTGTTGGCCAACTTCCGGATGTTCTTCATATTCACATGTGCTAGTCTCCGGTGCCAAAGAGTGGATTCTTCTTCTTTTGACATGAAACACTTAGCAAAAGCATTAGTAGCACTTTTAAATGAAACTTGATAAATATTGTCTACTCTTGCTCCTACTAGTACCGTGTCCAAGGTGTCATTTTGTCTAACTAGACATTGACTTGGTTGGAAGTCAATTGTGTAACCCGTGTCACACAATTGACTGACACTTAGGAGATTAAACTTCATCCCCTTGACTAGAAGGCATTTGAGATTCTAAGACATTCGGATATTTGAATGTCTCCTATTCCTATGACCTTAAGGCTACCATTGTTACCAAATGATACATTACCTCTACTCTTCTTGTGAAATGTGGTAAACAATGATCTATCCCCGGTCATGTGTTTGGAGCATCCACTATCAACGAACCAAGTTGATAGATGCTCCCCCTCAATCATAACCTACACAATTCAAAAAATAGAAGTCTTAGGTACCCAAACCTTGGGACCTAAAGCATCAACTAAGCATGACTTTGACACCCATGCCTTGATAACTTTCTTTTGGATTTTGGGTGTCCTAGATTGTCTCATGTTAGTCCTAGACATGAGAGATACAAAAGAGGGTTCCTTAGGGCGGTACCCAATACCGGCCCTATTGTAAACCGCTCTTTGGGCATTTAAAATCATATCTAAGGTCTTAGAGCTATTTGAGAATTTCCCAAGAATATTCTTGAGCTTCTCAACTTCACTCTTCAATGATTGGTTTTCCTCCACTAACTCATTATCATGCAAATCACTGATTTCCTCAACCTTAGAGGATTTCAAGCTTACAATCTCATGTTTCAATGATTTAATTTCATCTTCTAGTAATTCAACATGCAAGTCATCAATGTTATCATCCCTGAAGCTTTCAATTGATCAATTCTAATTGCAATGCTTTAACTTTGTTTTTGGATTTCTTAAGCATACTAGTTAAACATGCAATTGCTCTATAACATTTTTCAAGCTCGGGAGAAGTTACCTCTTCATCATCCGAAGATGATGAAGCCGCGTTTGAGGAGCTTGAAGATTCTTCACTGCTCTCCTCTCCAAGAGCCATGAGAGCCACTTGCCTTGTGCTCTTCTCCTCCTTCTCATCATCGGATGAACTAGAAGATGACTCATCCCAAGAAGCCTTCAAAGCTTTCTTCTTCTTCTTGGATTTCTCTTCTTTTCTTTTAGGTTTCTCCTCCTTCTTAAGCTTCGGACATTCATTCTTGAAATGCCCTTTCCTACCACACTCAAAGCAAGATGCATTATTCTTATCAAGCTTGAATTCACTAGTGTTACCTCTCCTTTTGAAACGTCGGTCTCTTCGCATCATCCTCCGCACGAAGTTCGCCATTTCGGATGAAGAGGAGCCACTGCCTTTTTCCTCCGAGTTTGACTCGGATTCGGAGGAGGATGAAGATGATGAAAGATCCTTCTCCTTCTTCTTCTCCTTCTTCTTCTTGTTGATCCGGTCCCCTGCAACTAAGGCAATCCCCTTCTCCTTGGGGCCTTTGTTAGCCATCTCATGCAATTCCATCTCACAAAATAAATCATCTAGCTTTACAATAGATAAGTCCTTGGATACTTTGTAGGCATCCACCATGGATGACCACAAAGCATTCCTTGGAAATGCTTTCAAGACATACCTCACAAGGTCGCGATTCTCGACCTTTTCATCAATTGAATGAAGTCCATTAAGAACTTCCTTGAACCGGCTATGGAGCTCACTTACCGACTCATTCTCCTTCATGGAGAGATTTTGAAGTTGATTGAGGAACAAGTCCCTCTTTGCAATCCTCGAGTCTCGGGTGCCTTCATGGAGCTCTATGAGTTTGTTCCACAAGTCTTTTGCACTTGTGAAGGGACCAACCTTGATGAATAGGTCTTTGTTCATGCCACATTGTAGAGTGACAACCGTCTTAGCGTCGGCTTCACTTTTCCTTGTTTGTTCGGCAGTCCACCGCGAAGATTCGAGTTCCTTGCCTTCATCATCCTTAGGAGGGATGAATCCTTCCTTCACCGCGAACCACGTATGGATATCTATCTTCAAATAGTATTCCATTTTTGATCTCCAATATTGGAAGTCGGCGCCATCAAAGAATGGAGGTCGGGTGGTGGAGAAGACTTCTCTCAAAGCCATCTTGTTGAAAACTCTCGGTTGTTAAGCCGTGTATAGAGCCCCTTGCTCTGATACCACTTGTTGGAAACGAGATGGCTATAGAGGGGGGGTGAATATAGACAACCACTTTCACCTTCTAAACTTATCACGATTTCTGCAACTCAAATATCAGTAGCACAGCGGAAAGAGTAGAAAACAGAGTGTGCAGAAAAACAAAACGAAAGCAAAACAAACACGACTAGCAAGATCGCTAACAAGGAGGGTTTACAAGGTTCGTGGATAACTTGCCCCTACTCCTTGGCGTGCCCTTGAGGTGGGCGATCCCTTGATCGTCGGCAGATCAAGCCCCGGTTAACACCGGATATGAAGCAACCTCCTTCTCGGTGGAGAAACCTCCCCACAGTGTGTTTCAAACAATGATATAGAATGAGCACAATGAAACAACAACAAGAAGGATCTTACTCAAACACTTAGCAAGGACAAAACACAACAAGCTTCCCTGAGCTCCACCCAGTGGCGATCTCACGCAGACCCCTGCTCCGTGTCTTCCCACTGTCGGACTCCAAGCCTCTTGTTTTCTCCTTCAAGGGCTCAAGTATGATGATTGCTCCTCAATAGCTTGCTTATAATGGTTGAAGAACTCAAGAACAGCAAGCTTGTAACACAGGAACTCAAGAGCACGAAAAACTGAAGAACTTCTTACGAACTCTCCTTCTCGCGTTCCTTTTTGTTTCTCCGCCAAGCGACAAGTGACAACATCTCTGTAGCTCCCAGCTACTCATCTGCCAACGCCAGCCTCTACTGAGCTATCTCTGGACTCACTGAGCTCCCCTCAGTCAAGCTCCAGTCTCAGCTCCAGTTTGCAGCTCGCCGTTGCAACCTGAAATGAGAAAGGGACAAACCTGCTCCAAGAAAAGCACTCTTTGACTTCTCCTTGAGTGTTTGAATCCTCCCCTGTCACCTGAAACTCAATCAGAGCATGAGAGCAGCAAATCAAGCAGCATATCAAATATCATAAACATACATCAGCAAATCAGATACGATCGGACGCTCTGACCACGTCTGACAGTGAAATTTGAATTAAAGTGATCGGTCACCGGACCGATCCAGGGTGTGTGGATCGGTCACCAGATCGATCCACTGCTTCGCTGGGATTCCCAGCTCTCGCAGCTATACACGCCTGATCGGTCACCAGACCGATCAGGGTGAAGCCTGATCGGTCACCAAACCGATCAGAATGGATCCTGATCGGTCACCCAGATCGATCAGGGCAGATGAACAGTTATTTTTTAATCAAATCCAAGATCCGTGATCGGTCACTGGACCGATCCAAGACTTTGATCAGCAAGGGAACTCACTCACCGTTTGCTCCCTGATCGGTCACCAGACCGATCAGGAGCAAGACAGCAAGGAAGCAGCCTGCTCCCTAATCGGTCACCGGTCCGATCAGGAGCCACACAGTAGATTCCCAATCTCACTGTGTGCTCCCTGATCGGTCACCAGTCCGATCAGACATAGATGGATCGGTCACCAGACCGATCCAGTGACTCAACCCTAGCCCTCCAAGCTAGGACTTTTCACCTAGCCCTCCAAGCTAGGACTTTTCACCCAACTCTTCCGAGTTAGAACATCATCCAACCTAGCCCTCCAAGCTAGGCACCTGACCCTCCAAGCCAGGACTTTTTCACCTAATTCTCCAGGATGGGAATTTGCACCTAACCCTCCAAGTTAGGACTTTTCACCTAGCCCTCCAAGCTAGGACTTTTCACCCAACCCTTCCGAATTAGGACTTTTCCAACACCTAGCCCTCCGAGCTAGGATTTTCCACACCTAACCTCCCAGGTTAGGATTTTCCATATCATGCCTAATCCTCGATCAGGACTTAATCATAATCATCATAATCATCACACCTAACCTCCCAGGTTAGGATCTTCCATATCATGCCTAATCCTCGATCAGGACTTAATCATAATTATCATAATCATCCTCCTAAACTAAAATCGTTGTCAACACCAAAACAACAATCAGGGCCAGACTGCATCAACAGGTTGAACGACCATTGAGTCGAGCCCGAGAGGGTGGTCAAGAATACTCAACATTTGATACGATGAGAGTACTGATGTAATACTACAGCATTTTCAAACTTACATATGTGATCCTTGGGGTTAGATGGGGGGGGGGTGGTCGATGATGTCACGGCAAGGGATCCCTTCAATACTTTAACAGAACGGTGAGACTAGTTGATGCCCAATCAGACTAAGACATATTGTTTTGCCTTGAGCTGGATCACGTGGGGGAGTGCTGGAAGCCTCAGATTGCATGTTTTGAATAAAAACACTGGAATTCCCTCCCATATTCGGAGACACCCAACCAGTCGGGCTAGGTTGGATAAAGGAGTATGCTGTGCTCCATTTGATGTCGAGGGTCCTCGAGAAGTTATCAGCTAGATTTGCAGACGCTCCAATGTCCCCTTTATCACTGTAGCTACAATCCTATCCAAATCCTCTTGAGTGAGGTTGAGAGCATGACCTTTTTTAATATCGTCCATTTTATTATCCCCCTTTAGGTACTAACAATTCCCATAAACATGAGCCTAGTGACTAGGAGAGAATATATGAGGTGGTTGTGACGTTCGAGAGGACATGTTGAAGGAGAGATTGAATAATCTAGAATACCTGCAGAGTAAAGCTTGTGAAAAGAAGGTTAGAATGGCGCCAACGATTTCCCTAGCGATACCACTCCGACACTCAGTTAGAATCAAGGAAGAATTAGAAGAAAGTAATGAAGTATTCAATTGTGAGAGACTTGATTTTCCGTGTGTGCGACCTCTCCTTATATCGCCTCGAACGACCTTTTACCATCCGTATTAATGGCTATGCGACCGTTATGGCCTTCTTTTACGATTTAATAGTGATTATGACTTTTGACCTACTTATGATTGTAGTTTATTTAACCTCTTCTCCTGCTTTTGTCTTTAATGCTTTGGATGGTTTTAATTTAGAGTTATCTAGTTGTGTCCGCCCAAGAACTAACTTGAGAAGTAGACCCCATCCACTTGAGATCCATACACAGGTGACTAGCAATCGACCCGAGAGCTAGGTAAGTTAACTGACTTCACAGGATGCGTCTGCTTGATAGTATTCGGTTAGGAACTGTCATCGCGAGCGAGGAGTGATATCTTTATAAGTGTCCTCTTGGGAATTGTCATCCCGAGTGGGGAGTGATATCTTTATGAGTGTGTGCTCCAGAATCGTATCCCGAGTAGGGAGTGGTGCCCTAATGAGTATCTGCTTGGGGATCACCCTCCCTGAGCGGGGAGGGGCACCTCGATAGGATAAGATCCGGGGATGCTTTATCCTGACCTAGGGTGATGACAAACTTTGATGACCAATGTCCCAACTGGGTAGAAATTGAGACCACACTGTTGGTGCAGTTTGCACTAACGGTCAAACTCGGGATTTGATGTATGACAAAGGGTTAAAGTTAGTGTGTTATTTTTTTAATCTTGTTACCGAGTGTGTAGGATAGAAAGTCTTAAGAACTATCACCAAGTTTAAGACTAGGGTGGTAGAGTCCTGGCAAAAAGTCCAAGGTGGTGGAGTCTTGACAAAAGTTCAGTTGGGTCCAAGAGGCTGGTTGCTGGTTGATGTCTAGGATGGTTGAGTCCTGATAAAAGTCAAATTGGTAGAGACTTGGCAAATGTTCTGGTGGGTTAAGGAGCTGAGTACATCTGCACAAGGTAAGTGAGGTAAGTCACTGGAGGAGCGAAATCCAGAAAGGACGAGTCCCAGATAAGGACTTTAGGTGCGGTCCAACTTAGAAGCATTTTTGTTAAATTCGACACTGTTGATGCGATCCAGAAAATTTTTCGAAAATTTTTTCGAGAGAGATTTAGGGTTTTCAAGACCCTAAACTAAAATTAGAGGGTTATACCGCTTTAAAACTTAAGTTTGAGGGCTTAAGTGTGATTGAACCTAAACTTTAAAGGGGCTGATTGCTAAAACCCTAAATATAGGGGTACAGGTTGAATTATTCATGAATCTTGGGCTAAAATGCAAAAGGCGCGAATGACTTAAGTCACTCTTTCCTTTTCCCTTCGCCCGCAACCAACGCACGCAACCCGTTTCTTTCCTTTCTCTCCTTCACGAATCCGTGCCCTAAGCCACGCCGACCATCCCTCTTCTCATCTTCCCGAGCATCTCCACCCAATCAACGCTAATCTCCTCCCGTAATGCTGCCTTTTCCATTCCCTCGAGCATCACCTGGCCGTTCCTTCAGTCTAGCGATCGTCGTCCAAGCTCTCATCACCGTGGCCCTCTTTCTGGTTGCGGATCTGATATTGGGGAGAAGGTTTGCGTTGCGATCATATCTCATGTATGATTTGGTTCTGCGTGATGTTGATCTTGGATGGAATAGGTTTTCCTTGGTTTGGATTTGGTTCTAATGTGATACCTTGATCTAGTAGAGGTTAAGGTTGTTTTTCTCATCTGAATCACCGTGTGGTATTGATTTTCTTGGAAGGGAATTCCTTCGGTTTTTATTTCTGTTAAATCCTATAGAGTTGCTCTCGGAAGGTGCCATTGCCGATCAGGTATGGGTTGTTAGCATTTCATTGCTATTCAGATTTGTTCCTTTATGCTTTGGATTTGAGTCTTGGTTGATTTGGCTTTGGGTGGTCAGTTTGGACTTGGGTTTTGGGATCAATTCATAGAGTTGAATCTTTGATTTAGAGGAGCTCTTGGGATGCTATTTTGATTTTTGTATAAGATGGAGCTTTTACCGTGAGCTGCCCATGAGGTTGAATTCTGTTGGGTGTTGGAGTTTGGTTTTGGAGTTAATGTCAGTTGATTCCTTGATCTTTCAATTCTCCACCTTCAAATGGGAAGCAGTGTCTTTATTTGGGATTTTATGGTGGAATAGGTTTATTCTATTTAGCCTTGTTTCTGTTTGATTTGTTCTAGGAATTTATCCCTGTTTGGATTGTTTTGGTTTAAGGTATATGTGGGGCATTTGATCATGGGATGGTTTGGCATTAGCATGTTCCCATTGACCAACTATTGCCATGAGTTGGGTTTTGGGAACTAACCTAGGGTTGATATGAATTTGAGCTTGGAGGTCTTGTGTCCTTGGGACAGCTATGAATCTTGGTGATGATACCATCTTGAGAGTTGGAGTTTCTGAACAGGTGATGGTTTTCGT
Source organism: Boesenbergia rotunda (assembly GCA_024364735.1). NCBI lineage: Eukaryota > Viridiplantae > Streptophyta > Magnoliopsida > Zingiberales > Zingiberaceae > Boesenbergia > Boesenbergia rotunda. Next base: position 219,108 of record JAGFNQ010001072.1, read on the forward strand.
TGATTGAGTTATGTTCTCCTTCACCTATGCGTGCGGTTTGAATGACTAAGGGTTTTCCTTATTGTTAGAGTCGGTTTAGATTTGAGTTTTGGTTGTTTTCAGATCTGTGTTCTTAGTTCTATTTTGTACCAGGTTTATCCTGTTTGGTTTATCTGATCTTTGAAAGATTTAATAATGGGTTGGCTTACTATGAGATGATATGTTGAATTAGGATTAGATTTAAGCATGCACTTGTGTTTTGTGTTATGAGATTTGATTAGTGATGATGGCATGAGGTTTTCATCAAATCTATTAGGTTGTTTCTTGGGTTCTACCAAATTCTTGGTTGAGTATAAAATGGTTGAGTATAAAATCTAAGAATTAACCAAATCAGAACTACATGGAGTAGTTAGGAACTTATCATTTAATTAGATGTAATTAAATGAAATAAGTCGAGTAGGTTAACCCTAATATGGTTTAGGGACTTATTAGCTAGTTACTATCTTTGTAATAGCTAATAAACTATGTCCTTTGATACAGGACACTGATTTGTTGCTGATTTTTGGACGGGAGGTTCTCTGTTGATACAGACTACTACTTTGAGGCGGATACCCCTGACTTATCTTTTTAGATACTGTCTTACTATTATGCATAGTTTGTTATAGATAGCAGTAGGTTTCTACGCTATTCCTAGCTTTGTATATCATGATCCGATATCTGTTGCTTGCTCTTCTTAGATGATTCCTATTTAGTACCATACAGTCTTGTTATCTGTCTTGCGTGCTTATGTGCACAAATACAGTAATAGGTCACTTTGTATCTGTAGTTGGATTGATTCCTAGATATATCTTGCATGGATACCTAGGGTAGAATGTTAGATCTGGATACATGTGTGAGACCTATACTTTTCCCACCGATGTGTGGTTGACAACCTGGTTAGTGAGGAGGGTGTCGTTAGCATATTTTACCCTCTCGGTTATATACTGAGCCGTAAGCTCCGTATGATTGCATACTGGCGATCATCGGCTCCCCTAGGGTCTGAGCCCGTCGCGCAGTCAGGTTTCCAGTAATGATTGAGCTATTAGCACAATGCTATTATCATGATGGAGACCATCAGCTCCCCTGAGGTTTGAGCCCGTCACCAGTCGTGCCTGCATCATACTTGTATCGCCACGAGTGCTAGGCGTCATACATATTGCATTGCCACAGGTGCTGGGCATCATATTTGCATAGCCACAGGTGCTGGGCTACATATTGCATTGCCACAGGTGCTGTGCATCATATTTGCATAGCCACAGGTGCTGGGCTACATATTGCATTGCCACAGGTGTTGGGCATCATATTTGCATAGCCACAGGTGTTGGGCTACATATTGCATCCGCCACAGCTTCTAGGCGTCATATTTGCATAGCCACAGGTGCTGGGCTACATACTTGCATTGCCACAGGTGCTGGGCATCGTATTTGCATAGCCACAAGTGTTGGGCTTCATATGTTGTACGCCACAAGTGGTTGGCTTCTCAATGCAACCATGATTGGTTGGCTTATCTGTTACTTGTTCACCCGACCGTCGGTCTGGTGGTGGCTGAGGTGCGTACAGATCAGATCTTTGCATTGGGTGTATAGGATGCATTGCACCTTTGTAGGTGCTTGTTGTATTTGAGTGTTGTATATATTCGACATGCCCTTACAAGTGACATACATATTTGGATTGTGTATTATTCTTGAGGTTATATAGGGGATTGATTACACCTATCTGTAGGATAGACGGACTCTGGTATGTATTCCCCTTAGTCTTCAATTATGCTTTATCCTCTATATTCGAGACTGTATCAGCATGATTATTATTGTTATTTATAGCTTGCTGTGCATATATGTTTCTGGTATCCACTGAGTTTATTTGGACTCACCACCGTTGCCCATATTTTTGTTTCCAGGATGATTGGTCTCCAGGAGAGCCCCAGTTGCCAGTCCCAGGTCCTTACGACTCCAGTGATGGGTGCTTCCGCGTAGTTATGTTTCCTTTACATCGTACTATTTGGTTTGGATTTGTTTTATGTCGTGGAACTTGTATCGTGTTTTATTTGCCTTGGTATTGTATTTTTGAGTCCTCTGATGGACTATGTGTTTGTTATTTTGTTGTAAGTCGGACTGGTCTGCAGGTAGGTATGATTTATTTTGTGTTATGGTTATGTTTTATCTTAATTTTGAGACCTGAGGTCAAATTATTATCTGTGTGTTGTTTGGATATTGTATGTATGTGTAAATTATCCGCCGGACAGGGGAGATACTGCCCGATTTTATATTGGAACAGCGGCTCCTCGGTCTCGGGGGCGTGACAATTTTAGATCTCTAAGTTGAGACCTCTGACTAGATCCTAGTCTTGGGAAGACATGGTCTATTTAATACCCATCAAATGTAGTTCATGTTATGTATTTACTAACCTTGTTTTATAGGGTATATTTATTTTTGAACTAACTTGAATTTGCAGGTGTTTCTGTAAAAGATTCCTCGAATGAATAGCACCCAAGGCACCTCAGTTTGGATTGGAGGTGTCTCAGGTGGATGAGAGCCGCTCGAGATGTCTGCGCTGAAGATAATGTTTCAGCGAGCTGAGGTGCCTCAATTGGGAACTGAGGCACTTCACTTGGGATTTGAGGCCTCTTCCAAAGGATCGACAGCGAGAGCGGTGGCTTCATATCAGGATCAAAGTTGCCTGATCTAAGATGCCTCAATTGGGAACTGAGGCGCCTCAGATGCCCTTTATAAGGGTGACTTGATCGAGAGCTAATGGTATCACTTGCTTCTACATTTATCAAGCTCACACGCTCATCCAAGCCTTCCTGCTACGACCCCACTTCGGCAAGACTACGTCCGACCACTACCAGAAGATCTACACCAACACACGACCTGATCCAAATCCTACTTGAGTGTTCGTAACAAGTTTATTTTCTTGTATCTAATTCATATCAAGTACGAAGTGTAAGGTTGTTATATTTCCTATTCATTTCTTGTATTCGATCACTCTACCGGGGCTTTACAGGTAGAGGGTTTTTAGTAGATTGCCTGCCAGAAAGGCCCAAGGGACCTAGGCCTTCGAGTAGAAGTTGTCGAAAACTCCGAACGTAGTAAAATTGATCTATGTTCGAATTTTGTATTCTTCACTTTTATTTTTGTTGCACTCACTCTCTCTATTTTAAAAGTGAAACGTTTTTTAAAGACATGTGATTCATCGCCCTCCCTCACATGTAATGATCCTACACACACGGACCTGCTCTTTCATCCATATATATCAAACATAAAATATGATTTGCATATATCTATTCTCAATTAGTTTTCTTCGTAACTTAAAGAGTCCAAGATCATATTTACAAATACTTTATATAAAAAAACCAAAATTAACACTTTATTATTATAAAGAGAGTCCATATCATATTTATAAACTGTAGTAATAAATTGTATTATAAATTAACATGCAAGTCCACCAAAGAGGATCTATTACTAACCCATAGAAGTAAATCATGATTTATATTTTATGATTGAAAGAGAGTACATATCATATTTGCGAAGATCATATGCTATACTGTAATAATAGACTTGTGTGTTATAAATCAACATGCAAGTACACCGAACTGAGAATCAAAATCCAACAATAAGAAAATTCTGGTGGCCAGCATCCTATTGTAGTGGGTGTGGTGTTTA
>JAGFNQ010001072.1:223959-356081 GCA_024364735.1 Boesenbergia rotunda
AGCCTCACGGAAAGAAGCCCAAGAAATCGACCGTCCCACCAATAAGAGTCTTCTGCATATTCCACCAAGTGACGACCTAATTTTGAAGATGATACGTAGCCAACTCCACCTTCTCTACGTCTGTGAGGGTCATATAGCTGAAGGTGTCCTCCAATGTCTCCAACCAAGCACGAGCTGCATAGGGATCTGGTTCCCCATGGAATAGTGTGAAATGACCCTTCACAGACGCTGCCAGCAACGGGATCCGAGCTCTGTCCAGAAGCCAACTCGCTTGGGCAGGGGGTACCCCTAATGGCACTCCAGGAACTGTCATTGGTGGTACTGATGGACCTGCCTCTGATGGTACAACTGGGACTACTGTCGGATATACAGGAGAGGGTACTCTCCGTGGTGGAGATCTCAGCTCACCCGCAGGGTCCTGGTGAGCTGATCTCTGACCAGTCGGCTCCACTCTGGTGGGCCTCTCACCCTCCTGATTCGTGTCTCCCTCGGCCTCCTCTAGCCTCCCCCGTGATCGTCGTCCACGACCATGAGCATGGGGTGGAGATAGCTCAATACGACGAGGCATATCTGTTAACAAAACCAACATACAATATTTAGATATAAATTTAACCAGATTTAAAACCAACTTACTTCTTGTTTGCCGGGAGAGATCTCGTCGCTGCCAAGTCCCATCACAATCATAACCAGAACATGACTCTGGAAAATAAATCCGTAAAATACAGATAGACCTTGTAAAACAAAACAACTTCGTCAACCCCAAGAAAAAGACTCCGCAAAATTAACCAAATCTGTAACATACAGATTGACCTCGTAAAACAACTCCGTAAACCCACAGACACCAAAATATCGCAAACTTGGATTTGATACCAAAAATTGTCACGCCCCCAGAGGCACATGCTCCCTCGAAAATCAGGCAGTATCTCCCCTGTACGGCAGACAATATGGAGCAATTATACATAATATCTCACTCATATAGCTTAGCCACATGCGGCTAGCATCACAATAAATAGAAGATAAACACAACCACACAGAATAAGATAATGGGTGGCTCAGCCACCTTAAACATACAAGAAACTAAAACCAACGAGAACTCAAAATGTCTCTTTTAAAGACAAAGAAACTGATAACAAATACGAGACGAATTTATCAAGTACTGAAAACCAAAACAACTATACCAAATACGGAAACGTATCTCAAATCTGCACTGGGGGCTGGCAACTGGATCCTCTCCTGGCTCCAAGAACTACGTCTACCTGCTATCTGAAATAACAGAAAGGAAAGCAGGGGTGGTGAGTCCGGACGGACTCTGCGGGTATATGAGTAGACAATAAGCATAGCATAATACAAGATAACCAAGTAGAGAATCCAACAGGGTATAGTCCATAAGGAAATATAAAAACCAAATCATGCATAACATATGTAAATCGACATGGTATAAAGTCCGAGTAACGACTACGCAGGTATAGAACAACTCAACAACAAGAATATCAAGATATACATGCATGTCAAACATGTGCAACAATCATAGCTCATATAAGTGCATCAAACACAAGCAAATGCATAAAAGAAATACGTATACACATGATGCAATGACATGTGTCACCCCTGACGCAAGTCAAACCATTAACACATCCCATCTGTGTGACCGAGTGGGTAGGATTGTGACAACTGTACCACTCTAACAACAAATACCATATAAGGCGTGGGTGAGTGGACAGGATGCTGGGGAGCTTACACTCCAAACCCCGGTACATCGGGGGAGCTACTATAGCTACAATATCCCTCAAAAATAAACAACAGTGAGGGTGAGCCACCAATGGCTCATCCCTCTAAAACAACGGTGAGGGTGTCACTGTCTGGCACAACAGGATAAACACTCGCACTCTAACCACTACCACAACAACAAGTGGTTGAGTGAATCGAGCAATAATATGACTAACGACGGCTTAACAAAATGTAAGCCAACAGTCGTTAGTATGCAACGTGCAAGTATGGTGCATGATATACGATGCACAAACAACCGAAGAAACAGCGATGCAATAAAATCCAACGAGTAAAACATGCATCGATACAACCAACTGGAAATCGAAAACCAACGATTATGCACCATACTTGCACGTTGCATACTAACGACTATTGGGCTTACATTTGGTTAAGCCGTCGTTAGTCATATTGTTGCTCGATTCACTCAACCACTTGTTGTAGTGGTAGTTGTTAGAGTGCGAGCATCTGTCCTGTTATGCCAAACAGTGACACCCTCACCGTTGTTTTTAGAGGGATGAGTTGTTGGTGGCTCACCCTCACCGTTGTTTTTAGAGGGATGAGTTGTTGGTGGCTCACCCTCACCGTTGTTTTTCGAAGGATATTGTAGCTGTAGTAGCTCCCCCGATGTACCGGGGTTTGGAGTGTAGGCTCCCCAGCATCCTGTCCACTCAACCACGCCTTATGTGGTATTTGTTGGAGTGCGTACAGTTGTCACAGCTCTACCCACTCGGTCACACAAATGGGATGTGTTGACGGCTTGACTGGCGTCAGGGGTGACACATGTCATTGCATCATATGCATACGTATTTCTTTTATGCATTTGCTTGTGTTTGATGCACTTATATGAGCTATGGTTGTTGCACTTGATTGACAAGCATGTATATCTTGGTTTTACTATTGTTGTATTGTTTTATACATGCTTAGTGCTTATCCGGATTTTATGCTATGTCGTTTTACGATATGTTATGCATGTTTAGGTGAATCTATATTTCTTATGGACTGTACTATTTTGATTCTCTACTAGTTGTCCTTTATTATGCCATGCTTATTGTCTACTCATATACCCGCAGAGTCCGCCCGGACTCACCACCCCTGCTTTTCCTTTTTGTTTCAGATAGCAGGTAGACGTATCTCTTGGAGCCAGGAGAGGATCCAGTTGTCAGTCCCCAGTGTTGAGTTGAGTTTGTCTTCCGTATTTGGTTTAGTTATTTATTTCAGTACTTGGAGTTGCAATTTTATTCGTTATTGGGTTTTGTCGATATCAGAGACTTTTGTGTTCTAATTGGATTGTAGTTCTTTTCTGTTTAAGGTGGCTGAGCCACCCGTTATCTTTTATGTTAATATAAACTGCGTGGTGATGTTTTATTTTCTGTTATGATGGCTGAGCCATCTTTTATGATGAGTGTGTTATGTAAAATTTCCCCATATTGTCCTCCGTACAGGGGAGATGCTGCCCGATTTTTGAGCAAGCATGTGCCTTTGGGGGAGTGACACCGACACTCAGTTAGAATCAAGGAAGAATTAGAAGAAAGTAATGAAGTATTCAATTGTGAGAGACTTGATTTTCCGTGTGTGCGACCTCTCCTTATATCGCCTCGAACGACCTTTTACCTTCCGTATTAATAGCTCTGCGACCGTTATGGCCTTCTTTTACGATTTAATAGCGATTATGTCTTTTGACCTACTTATGATTGTAGTTTATTTAACCTCTTCACCTGCTTTTGACTTTAATGCTTTGGATGGTTTTAATTTAGAGTTATCTAGTTGTGTCCGCCCAAGAACTAACTTGCGAAGTAGACCCCATCCACTTGAGATCCATACACAGGTGACTAGCAATCGGCCCGAGAGCTAGGTAAGTTAATTGACTTCACAGGATGTGTCTGCTTGATAGTATTCGGTCAGGAACTATCATCGCGAGCGAGGAGTGATATCTTTATGACTGTCCGCTTGGGAATTGTCATCCCGAGTGGGGAGTGATATCTTTATGAGTGTCCGCTCCAGAATCGTATCCCGAGCAGGGAGTGGTGCCCTAATGAGTATCTGCTTGGGGATCACCCTCCCTAAGCGGGGAGGGGCACCTCGATAGGATAAGATCCGGGGATGCTTTATCCTGACCTAGGGTGATGACAAACTTTGATGACCAATGTCCCAACTGGGTAGACATTGAGACCACACTGTTGGTGCAGTTTGCACTAATGATCAAACTCGGGTTTTGATGTATGACAAAGGGTTAAAGTTAGTGTGTTATTTTTTTTAATCTTGTTACTGAGTGTGTAGGATAGAAAGGCTTAAGAACTATCACCAGGTTGAAGACTAGGGTGGTAGAGTCCTGGCAAGAAGTCCAAGGTGGTGGAGTCTTGACAAAAGTTCAGTTGGGTCCGAGAGGCTGGTTGCTGGTTGATGTCTAGAGTGGTTGAGTCCTGATAAAAGTCTAAATTGGTAGAGACTTGGCAAAAATTCTGGTGGGTTAAGGAGCTGAGTACATCTACACAAGGTAAGTGAGGTAAGTCACTGGAGGAGCGAAATCCAGAGAGGACGAGTCCCAGATAAGGACTTTAGGTGCGGTCCAACTTAGAACTATTTTAGATCTCTAAGTTGAGGCCTCTGACTAGATCCTAGTCTTGGGAAGACATGGTCTATTTAATACCCATTAAATGTAGTTCATGTTATGTATTTACTAAGCTTGTTTTATAGGGTATATTTATTTTTGAACTAACTTGAATTTGCAGGTGTTTCTGTAAAAGATTCCTCGGATGAATAGCACCCGAGTCACCTCAGTTTGGACTGGAGGCGTCTCAGGTGGATGAGAGCCGCTCGAGATGTCTGTGCTGATGATAATATTTCAGCGAGCTGAGGCGCCTCAGTTGGGAACTGAGACACTTCACTTGGGATCTGAGGCCTCTTCCAAAGGATCGACAGCGAGAGCGGTGGCTACATATCAGGATCAAATTTGCCTGATCTAAGATGCCTCAATTGGGAACTGAGGCGCCTCAGATGCCCTTTATAAGGGTGACTTGATCGAGAGCTAATGATATCACTTGCTTATCAAGCTCACACGCTCATCCAAGCCTTCCTGCTACGACCCCACTTCGACAAGACTACGTTCGACCACTGCAGAAGATCTACACCAACACACGACCTGATCCAAATCCTACTTGAGTGTTGGTAACAAGTTTATTCTCTTGTATCTAATTCATATTAAGTACGAAGTGTAGGGTTGTTATATTTCCTATTCATTTCTTGTATTCGATCACTCTACCGGGAGTTTACAGGTAGAGGGTTTTTAGTAGATTGCCTGCCGGAAAGGTCCAAGGGACCTGGGCCTTCGAGTAAAAGTATTCGAAAACTCCGAACGTAGTAAAATTGATCTATGTTCGAATTTTGTATTCTTCGCTTTTATTTTTGTTGCACTCGCTCTCTCTATTTTAAAAGTGAAACGTTTTTTAAAGACATGTGATTCATCGCTCCCTCTCACATGCAATGATCCTATACACGCAGACCCTGCCCTTTCATCCATATATATCAAACATAAAATATGATTTGCATATATCTATTCTCAATTAGTCTTCTTCGTAACTGAAAGAGTCCAAGATCATATTTACAAAAACTTTATATTAAAAAAACCAAAATTAACACTTTATTATTATAAAGAGAGTCCATATCATATTTATAAACTGTAGTAATAAATTGTATTATAAATTAACATGCAAGTCCACCAAAGAGGATCTATTACTAACCCATAGAAGTAAATCATGATTTATATTTTATGATTGAAAGAGAGTACATATCATATTTGCGAAGATCATATGCTATACTGTAATAATAGACTTGTGTGTTATAAATCAACATGCAAGTACACCGAACTGAGAAACAAAATCCAACAATAAGAAAATTCTGGTGGCCAGCATCCTATTGTAGTGGGTGTGGTGTTCTAAATTTAATGTGATCAATAATGCTCTGAGATCTAATAATTTCCTGTTGTAATCTCTTCAAATCCACTGGCTTAGAATTCCCACCTGTGGTAGGATCTCGGTTAACCCTCTTCTGAGCAAACGAGGAACCCAAGTCTATCTTTAAGTAGTCTGAGGAATGCCAATAAGTAATGAGAATGGCAACAAAGGGCACACTGCAAACTATTACGATCACAAGAATTGCAACCCACTGAGAGTCGGGCGCCACGACAGAGTACACGCCGGTAGCAAATGCCACACAGAGGGTGCCAACTGCAACCCACACTAACTTCATTGCCGTCATAAGAGACTGCAGCCGGACATCATGATCTAGAGAACCAGAGTAGATAAGTATGACTGCTACTATGATGGAACTGGCCATGGCTAAGGTGTCCGAGATCAAGAATGCCTTGAAGGCAGCTTTGCTCGATAGAATGGCCATTCCTTCATCTGGTCCAGCATTGCTGTTGTATCCTCCTGGCAAGGTGAATCCAGCTGCAAAGGTGACTGTTGCGATGAGCACAGCAACGATGGCAAGGTTGTTGGTCAATGCTCGATACCGATTTATTTCATCATCTTGCCTTCTCTGCAAGTGGGTTCTTATGTGATCGACTCGTTGCGGACTGAAACGCGAACCGTATGAGATTAAATCTGTCATAATGTTATACTGCAAAACCAAAGAAAATAGTGGCTATATATCAGACGACAAAGCAATTAATCTGAAACCTGTAACTGATCAATATTTAGAGATCGAATAACAGAACACTTAAAAGGAACTCATTAACATATATAGAAACTGAAAGATGACCTTATATTACTTTGTGAATGACATATGAAATGATGAACACTTACCATCCGAAGGTTGATTCCTGTTTCAAATTTCGTGGAAGCAAGGTCGACCGGTGTGAAACCTGCGCTGTTCACGAGGGCAGAGTCTACGATTCGACTGCTTAAAAACAGTCGAATCATCTTCTGGTCTCTTGCAAGAACCGCAAGATGCAGAGGCGTGTTTCCTTCATGATCTTGTTCATTGAGAAGCTCTTTCGCCGAGGGAGAAGAATTGATAACGTACTGAACCACCTTTAGATTCTTCTTCTCGACGGCCACATGAACAAAGTTGCTTCCTTTGTTGTTCTTCTGTTCCAAGGCATCAGGGCAATACACCAATATCTCTTTGATCATGTTCAGGTTGCCTGCACTTGCTGCGATGTGGATGATGGCGAAACCTTCTTCGTCCTGAATGTAACCTGCAGTGGCATCTCGTCGCAGAAGCTTCCTCAGCATGGCAACATCTCCACTGGCCGCTGCAAAGTGAAGCGGAGTGCTTTTCGACGCATCTTGATGTTTTAGACACGAAGGTTTCTTGTCTAGTATCATCATTGATATTTCTGTCGCGAGGAAACAAAATCAGACAGAAATCGTACGTTAAATGACCATCCTAGCTAGCTCAATTAAAAATAACAATTAATTGATTTTTAGGATATATGTAATTTAATTATAACTTACCGTAGCTTCTAAGAGCAGCAGCGTGTAGTGCCGTCTGACCACGAGGCCCTTCGTGGGAGACTACTTCGGTAGAGGCCGCCAGTATTTTCTCCACAATCTGTAGCAAATCCCTCTCGGCCGCCATGTAGAGCGCAGAAACCCCAGCTCGGTTGGTCATGGTGGCCAGTTTGGGAGCCGCCGACAGAAGCAGATTCACAACTGAGAGATGGCCACCGATGGTCGCCGCATGGAGGGCGGTGTTGCCGATTTTGTTGGCAATGGTGGCCATCCACACCACGTCTTCCTCAACACCATCCGATGACGGCCGGCGGTGCTGCCCAAGTCGGCTTTGTTGGTGGATCAAAAGGTTCACGGTCTGGGGATATCCGGCGGCCGACGCCAAGTGCAGGGGCGTATCTCCGCTCTTGTTGGGCAGCGTGAGGAGGGAAGGCTGCGCCTTGCTCACTTGCTTGGCGATCTCCATATAGCCATGCTTTGCTGCGATGTGCAGCGCCGAGTTGCCATCGATGGTAACCTGGAGAAGGAGCGTCTTGTCCGTTTGAACCACTTCTTCAATGAAATTTGCATCTCCGGAGATTGCTGCGTCCAACAATTTCAGGTACATCATATGGTATATCGTTGCTCCCTCCCTCCCTCCTTCCATTATTACAGTACTGTAATATAATTAATCTTTACTTGAGATTACAACTTCGATCGGCATATTGTTAATCTACCTCCACATATGTATATATAGTCACTCTGCCCGAAGTTATATGCAAGGAACTTTCCACGAAGGGGAACAGACATGCTAAGAAAGTCCTGCCAGTCCCTTCCAAATGGGAGGGAAAGCTCCTTTTACACATGAAACTTCCTTCTAGACGCCACAAGACATATATATTTTTTCTGGCAGCTCCAAAAATTAATAATTATAATGAATTAATTATATATTGAAACTATGAATATTTCGATTTATCTGAACCGCTGGCAATGAATCATCGGTGAATTAGTGCCTTGATGAATTCTTAAGTATGAGTTTGCTTGTATTTCTATTTTCTTCTCCACTTTCTGATGTCAACCTTCAAAGTTAGTTAAATGGAATTTAAACATCTGAATTATATAATAGAAATTATCGTTATAATTTTTTCAATCATAATAAGTTAAGGTTAGCCTATAAAAATTTAAAATTACTGTCTAAATAAATTTAACTATTAAATAATTATAATTATTAATGATCATAAACGAGTCACTGATGAGTTGGTGTGGATGTTGACTTAGTCGTCGTTCGTCTAGCAACAGTAAAGACCGTGGAGAGACTTATAAGATCCTGAACAGGAAATGACAGGGAAGAGGTTAGAAAGACGACTAGAGAGTTCTCCAGCGCAGTTAATTCGACGTTCAAGTCAATCTCCGATAAAGGAATAAAGAAGAAGAAGAAGAAGAAATATTGTTTAGGGTTGTGGATGCGTGTGCGTATACTTGTGCCCGTAGAAACATACTTCCTTTTATAGTGTGATTGCTAGGCTCCACTGTCCTGAGTTCTCTGCTAGCGTTGCCCACTTCTCACAGCTTAAATGACGGCGTTCTCATGTTCTTTGGGGAGTAACAACTACGTTACTCGTATGTTTCGCGAGCAACAGTTTATCACCTTAATTGTCATCAGTCAGGTGTGTTGCTCTGGTTAGTTGGGATGATTCAGAATCGAGATTATTATGAAGTCGGGGTTGCTTGGAGTCGAGGTGCACTGCAATGGGGAAGTCGAGATACTATAGAATCAGGAAGCGTCTCTTTGTTATGTTGCTTTTAACTTTCACCTAGGTAAGAACCAATCATGTATCATCCTTTGATTATCTCTCGTATCAATTAACTAATTTATTTGGATCGATAATTTTTGATATTTTCTTAATCAAAATTAGTTTTAATTGGTAAATTAAAAATAGTTATCGATCAAATTTATTCTATATTTTTTCTAAAAACACATTAAGAAATTTGATATATGAGGTTTATTATTTTTAAAATTTTACCATTAAAATTTGATAAAAATTACCTGCTAAAATTATGGCCAGTAATTTTAATAAATAAAAGCTAATTTTACTGATTAACATTTTAGATGGCAATTTTATTAATTTTGGATGGTAGATAAAAATTTAATTAAACGAGTCTTAAATTTTTTTAATTATTTTTTATTTTTTCTGTCGCTCCTTCCCAAGCGGCTCCCTTTCAATTGTCAAATACTGGACTTTTGTGTACAGTTGACTTTGAACCAGAGGCCAACGGGAAACTAGATAGATCTAATTGGAAATTAAATAAATTTAATTGGCAATTAAGTTAAAGTCAAATCGATGAATTAATTAAACATTTGGATGGCGGGTTAGTTGAGAGTTGAAGACTTGATAAAAGAAACCTAATAAGTTAGGTAGACTATGTAATTAAGTATTAGGTTTTGTTTGTTTTTGTAGGAAATTAACACAGCAGTTGGACGAAGGCTCAGGAGGTTTTTTTATATATATAGCAGAGAAACAAATGAGATTTTATTTTTGTAGGAAATTAAAACAGTAGTTGGACCAAGACTAGCTCAGGAGGGGTTTCATTGTGTATAGATATATATAGTTCATTGTGTGTAGATATAGTCCTTTCTACATTAATTATCCTTTCATTGTGTGTAGATATAGTTCATTGTGTGTAGATATAGTCCTTTCTACAATTATATGCTATCGAAATCAGTATAAGACAATGGATCTCACTGCACGAGAGACAAGAGAAGCAGTATATAGACGCACGAGGATTGCTCCATTGACTCTTAATTAATTACATAAATACATATTATTTGTTGTGGAGTACTTCTACACGGCGAAGTAGAGAGGAATTAAACACCGGCACATTCTTCTCATTGACCCATCTTAATTAATACTAATTTGGTGGAGGAAGATCGAACTGGTGCAGCTTCTCATTGATCCATCTAATTAATTAATACTAATTTGGTGGCGGTGAACTAGAAAGAGACGATCGCACTGGTGTGGTTAGTACAAGTCAATAATTAATGAAACTCTTGAGAAATGGTACGTTCTACCAACAAAGTTGCAACTCTTGAGTCATTTCTTAATGTGTAGGTTGACTGACCTATCCAGAAGTAAGTTTCATCATCACCTCGAACACTTGGACAAAAGTATAAATATGAACACCACATTCAGTGTCTACCATCATGTGAAAGTGCATGCTTCAAAAGTATACCAAAAGACTCTTGCAGTTGTTTTTTCAGTGTGAAAGCACATGGCATCATCCTTTAATCTTCTGATATGTCTTTGACTTTGATTATATTTCTTGACTTTACTTAAAAGACAGAGTGGAACTCTTGGCCTTCTTCTTCTATTATATTTTTCCTTTGGTGCCATTGTCCACTTGATGGACCTCACCTTTCAGTTAATTAATTACAAATCTTAGGTTTAGTCTTTCTTAACATAGATAATAACTTGCTAAGAGTTCTGTTCACCTTCGTCATATTGTAGTCCATGATGAATGACATATTTATTGATTTAATTATCAAAAGACACACATATATAACTTTTTGAATTGACTAAAAAACGTATCTTTTCCAGTGCTCTTCTCATTTTACCCTCCTGGCAAATCTAACTTTTATGTATGCAACTTATCTTTCTTTTTTCCTCTCTCTTATGCGAGGGCAGATCCTCAGTCCCACACCTGCCTTTGTCCCCTATCCCACACCCGTTGGCGATGCCCGGTGAGTCATCTGATCGTCGATCGAACATCATCGAAGGCCTCGGTCACCGCCATGAACCAAACTATACCCTGGGGGTACGGTGAACCCGTCGGGATCGTCGCAATTGAGATCTCGCCGGATTCACCGTCGAATCCAGCGAGATCCCAATTGCGGCGATCCCGACGGGTTCACCGTTTTCCAGGATATCATTTAATTCGAGATGACGATTGAAGCCCGTTGATGGTGTCCAATCGGTGATCGGACGACTCGTCGGCCATCATCGACGAGTGTGGGATAAGCGGGACAGGGATCCTCTGGCCCTTCTGCTCTTATACATGCAACTTCTCTTCTCTTTCCTCTCCTCTCTTGTCATTCCTCCCTCTTTTGTATGCATTCTCTTCTCTTTCCTCTCCCTCTCTTTTCTTTGTTCTCTAGCTCTTTTAGATCATGCATGTATAACATGGGAAAAATATTAAGTCTACGTTAGGCCTAATATGAAAAAAATATCAGGCTCATGTTAGGCTTGATAATATAATTCATATCAAGCCCATGACCCAACATGGGCTTGATATGAATGCGTTTGACTTAATCAACAAAGTAAAATTTTCTCTAAACTAAATCTCCTATTTAGTTTTCAAATTCTTCACGCATTCTAATTAAACATTAATTAAATCCAAAAATATATATTATGCATTATGAAATTAAAAAAGTTATTTTTATTAATGCATATCATTTTTTATCCATATTAAAGAAATAAAAAATTATAAAGTTTAGAATATTATCAAAATGACTAAATTGTATATATATTCTTTCGGATTTCATTATAATTTAGAATGTTTAAAAAACTTTCAAGTAGTCCTATAAAAAGAAGAACCCTAGATTCCTTAATTAGGCTAAAACATAATGAAAAATGATATTTTACTTTTGTAATATGGATAAAAAGATAATATATATTATTGAAAATAACTTTTTTTTAGTTCATAATGCATAATATATATTTTTGGATTTAATTAAAGTTTAGAATGCGCAGAGAATTTGAAAACTAAATAAGAGATTTAAAAGATTTAGTTTAAAGAAAATTTTACTTTGTTGATTAAGCCAAACCCATTTATATTAAGCCGACGTTGGGCCTGATATGATTTCATATCAAGCCTAATGTGGGCCTGATATGAATCATATCAGGCCCAACATGGGCGCGATATTTTTTCAAATCAGGCCAACGTAGGCCTGATATTTTCTTATGTTATGCATGCATTCATCCAAAAGAAAGAAAAAGAGAAGAGGGGGATAGGAAAGAGAAGAAAAAATAGATGCAAAAGAAGGAGGAATGAGAAGAGAGAAGAGGAAAAAGAAAAGAAGTTGCATCCATAAGAGAGAGGGAAAAGAAAAAAGAGGTTGCATGCATAAAAGACAAGCATACACGAAGAGATCTAAGCATAAAACATTTATTGAAGCATTTAATCAAATAAGAACTATGCCAAATCATGTCATCAATACAAGGGCATAAGCAATCCATAGAGTTTTATATCAAATCACATCACAAATACTTCGAGTTCCGCCTCTATTCGCGTCCACGCCAAGTATCTTCGGGATGACTTCGCAAAGCCACGAGTTTCGTGTTCTCGAGAACTACTAGATTCTCCGAGAACGCGATGAGAAAAACCAAGAGAGAAGTCGGAAAACTAACCACAAAAGGATGGCCGGCTGGTGCTCCTTCTTGGGGCTGGTTGGCGCACGGCAAGAAGGGGAGAAGAGAAGGAGAGAAAGAGAGGGAGAGAGTCTATGTCTTCATCTCTATAATTCACACCCAAGCCTTGTCTTGGGTCCTTTATATAGTGGCCTCTCAACCATCAAGCCTCTCAAATATGGAATAACTTATTCCATCATGCCAAGTTTGATTTTATATCATGGTTAAAATCATATTTTAATTCATGATAAAAATCTTCTCTCCTATGGAATAAATTTCCTTATCATGGTAAATCAATCCATGATTGATTTTATAAAAATAAACCAATCCATGGTTCATTTTAATTTCCATGAAAAATAAACCAAACCTTGGTTTATTATATAAAAAATTTATATCATCCATAATTTTATAAAACAAACCACACTTGGTTTATTTTATAAATTGAACCAAAACTTTGGTTCTCTCCCTTTGTTGTGGCCGGCCAAGCAAAGAGGATGGAGGCCCTCTTTGGCCGGCCCATCCAAGCCAAGCCCCAATGAATTAAACTTATCTAATTCATCTATTAAATCTTCAAAAGAATTAGCCATTTTACGCTTCCGATGTGTCTCTGAAAAATTCAGATTCGACTTATTGTTTGGCTCAACCAAACTTAATCTCTCTTGATTGGAAAATCCAATTTTCAACTCGTTTTAGTGCGTGTGACTAAATAGGCTTTTGATTTATGTTGGCCGTCTATAATTAATCAATTAATTATAGAACGATCATGAGTGGAACCTAGTAGTACATCATGATCCCCAATTAATCGAAAGATCAACGGTTGACCTAAGAAACAATTCTGAAACCCTTCAGCAGCTATAATGAATCGTGCCCCATTCCCTCCACCATCTTATACCCACTTGGTTCAGGACATGGTCTATGTGTGTCAGTCCCCACTAGGCTTACTACGTCACACCTAGCCCAAGTAACGTTTTCTCGTCCTACGGATTCTAATTACTCTCATGTATTTAAGAGATTCATACTCTGAACATGTCATGCTTGGCCAGAGGCTTCGAGTAACAATCCGACGATAGGCCTCGGGTATATATCTCCTCGCAAGGAGTGGTGAATCCTTTGTAGGTTGTTCAAACATCTTCGGGCACTTCGGCTTATACCCTATCATCCTGTGTCCACACCTCCTTGGAGATGCTTGCTTAAGATGTCAAAGTATAAGTCTCCATGACCAAGATGACTTGAACACCGCAAGTCAAAGGAACATCACACTTAAGCTGAAGTAAGAACTTCACTGACATATCTATATGTAGACTACCATATGAAGTTTTACAGCCAGTCACTCCAATGAACTAGTTCCCTTAACTAACATTCATGTTTATTTCCAGACATCTCAATGTCACCAGCAGTGAGAATCAGCTGATTAGAGAATAACCCATGCTAGTCTCAACAAAATTGATAGTGTCCGTATTTATTAATTCATCGACTAAGGACAATTTCAATACTTCACAATTGCACATATAGAGATAATCACTAGTTGTGAATTCATCACAAATTCTCTCATGCTGTGAATTGTATTGCTGACATTCAGTAAATGAGTTTAAGATCTCAATCAAATATACAAACATGTATACTCAAATAGTGAATATTCATTTATTAAAATAAATGATTACAATCATAAGGCGATTACCTTAGGACACTTCTCTCATATCACTAACTGGTACTTTTTCTTGAAACCTCCCACTCCCTTTTTGTTCTCGAGCAACTAGATAGTGGAGCTTCCGAAACCCCTTGCACTTCGTCCATACAAAACAAACCCAAAATACCAAAGGGCCCTGGAGCTATTGATTGGCATGTGTTTTAATGCCACTACGCTGGTCCAAAATGAGGGCTTGTTGTATAGGGTTGGCCTAAGCCCTAATGTCGCCGACCTGGAGAAGCCACTTGGTGACTTCAATACTCTTGTCCCTCTCTTTAAAGACTAACTGATACTTTTCCTTTTATTGCAAATGCCACCATACTAAACCTTTTGGTGACCAAGCTGATGAAATGGTACAACACTAATTTGTAAGCACTTTTAACACCAGAAGTTCCTGAGGAAACTCCTAATCGGGTAGGGAGTGACTCTAAGCTATCACCCCCATGGGTTTCAGATATGAAGAATTGTCCAACTGGGCAATTGAGTCATCCAGTCGAGCGGTTGAATCTGAGAGGGTGCCTCCACCTCCTCAACAATTGTTTGCCATAGCGCTTTCCCCCATTGAGGTGACTCAGGACAAAGGGCAAACCACCAACCCTATCATGGAGACCTCCCCTCAGATCATCCCCGTTGAAGAAACGATCGTGGCTCCACTACTAGCTGGTTGGAAGAAAAGAAAACTCCTGGCCTCCTTCGGTCAAAGGAAACGAGTAGGGGCATGAAATATGACTGTATCTTCAGAAATAGTTGAAAAATCTTCCCTTGAACTCCTGACCGGGGCTCCTTCTCAACCAAGTAATTTATGGAAGTAATGATTACCTCAATGCCTGTCATATTGATTCGGAAGTGTTTATGCATTGAGTCGGATAATATACCTATTCTTTACTAGCTTCTACCTGGGAGAGTCAATCCCTTACAGACCCAGGTGATTTAATAGCTCTTGATCCCCTAAGGACTTAGCTTTTCCGTCAAAATTTTCTTAGTTCCTACTCAGGGAGTTTGAGCCCATTAAGGGCTTCGGCGTTTTAAAAGCTCTCGCTAAGGGAGGTTGGGCCCATTAAAGATGTTGGTGCTTTAATAGCTTCCACTCAGGGAGGTTGAACTCATTAAGGACTTATTAATTTTCCGCTTAGTAAAACTCTGCTTTATTGACAAAAGAGATGTATGCATGCCATGAAGAGAAATAATTTCATACTTTATTGAAACAGATAGGGCTATAGGTGATTAGCACTCCAGGGCCGCACTATCTTCTTTTCGTTTAATTTCTGCAAATAATAGTTCTCGCTTGTCAGTTTGCCGGTGATTCGATACGGCTCACCCCATTGTAGCTCGAGCTTGTTCACATCCTCATTCAAGTTTATCCTCTTCCATGCGAGATCCCCCACTTGGAAGGATCGAGGAATGTCCCTTCTGTTATAGGTCTACGGTTTGCTGTTAATCGAGCGATTACTTTATCTCTACTTTCAGTCACTATATCAAAATCTAAGAGTCGATTCTGGTCATTATTTTCCACATCATATACCTGTCTTCTACTAGACTCCTCTACTATCTCAATCGACATAACAACTTCTCCATCATAAATCAGATGAAATGAATTCTGCTCGATACTTTCCTTTGGGGTTGTCCAGTAAGCCCAGAGGATGTTTGGCAGCTCTTCCACCCAACTCCCTCCAACATGATCCAATTTGATCTTGAGGCCTCAAATGATCTCCCGATTAACTACCTCTGCTTGACCATTACTCAGAGGGTAAGTTACCAAGGTGTAGGCTTGCTAGATACCCAACCCTTCACACTATTCCTTGAGCTTTCTTTCTTGAAATTGATGCTCATTATCAGACACTAGATTGCGTGGGATCCCATATCGACAAATAATATTTTTCCACAAGACTTTCACTACTACTTCCTCGGTTATTCAAGCGAGGGACTCTATGCCAACTCATTTGGAGAAATAATCTACAATTACTAAGAGAAATTTCTTTTGTTGTGGCCCATCGAAAGGGGCCCACTATATCTATCCCCCACTGATCTAAGGGGCAAGAAATCATGGATGTTTTAAGATACTCTATTGGGTGATGTGATATATGTTGATGCTTTTGGCAGTACTCACATACAACTATGAATCTGGTAGTGTCTTCTTGCAAAGTGGGCTAGAAATTCTGGGCCAATAATATCTTCCATCTTATTGCTCGCCCTCTAGTGTGGGCACCACATATAGCTTGATGAATCTCCCTTAGAACATAGTCAATATCTTCTGGCCCTAGACACTTGAGGAGAGGTCCCAAAAAGGATCGTCAATATAAATGATCACCCACCAAAGAAAATCTAGTAACTCTCCTTCTTAATAGCTCAGCCTAAGGAGGATCTGCGAGTATAGCGCCACTCTAGAGGAAAGAAAATAGGGGAGTTCTCCGGTCAGTGACTTCCTCCTGAGCTACTTCCTTATCAATTTAAGCCACTAGTATCTCCTGGCAAGCTGAGTCTTCCAACCTCCATTGGGCTAGGGAACTATCCATTTTGGCTAACTCATCTGCTTTGTAGTTATTGCTATGGGTATCTTCTGCAAGGTAAGCTCCTAAAAATTGTTCTTTAGCTCTTCAAAGGATCTGATACTGCCTTAATCGATCACTCCAAACTTCAAAGCTCCCTTCAATTTGCTGAGACACCAGCTGGAATCTAAATGAACTACTACTTGGGCAGCCCCACTTGTTTAGCAGCTTGTAGACTAGCCAATAACATCTTATACTCAACTTCATTGTTGGAGGCTCTAAAACCCAATCAGATGGATAACTATAGCACATCTTCCCGAGGGAAAATCAATAATACCCCTACCTTATTGGCACTCTAGCTAGATGGTCCATCTACATAAATTTTCCAAGTTTCCTCCATCTCCTTGTTGGTAGCTTCTACCAAAAAAACCGCCAGGGCCTGAGCTTTAATGGTCATCCTGGGCTGATACTAGATGTCATATCCGTTGAGCTCCATAGTCCATTTGATAAGCTAGCTAGAGGCTTCAGGGTTTGTCAGCACTCGTCCCAACTGCTATTGGTGAGAACCACTATTGGGTGAGATAGAAAATAGGGCCTCAATCTCCGAGTCATTAGTGCCAACCGATAAGATAATTTCTCTAAGGTAGTATATCGGGTCTTTGCATCCTTTACTAGGCGATTAAAGAAATATACTGGGTATTAGATGATACTTTCTTCCTGTAATGGAGTCAATCTGACTACTTGCTCGGTTGCCAAGAGATACAAGAATAATGTCTCCCCCATAATGGCTTATACAGGATGAGCAGACCAGATAAATATTCCTTCAGCTCCTCAAAAGCTCGATCACACTTCTCATCCCATTTTAATTTAGAAGCCTTGTAAAGAACTTTAAAGAAAGGTAAAACTTGATCAATTGACCTAGAGATGAACTGTGAAAGCGTAGTGATCCGACCAATCAGCTTCTGTGTCTCTTAGAGGTTTTGAGGAAGGACCATATCTTGTAATGCTTGGACCTTATTGGTGTTGGCTTCAACACCTCTCTCGGTAACCATATATCCTAGGAAACATCCCTTCTTGACTCCGAACAAACTGTGATTTAACTTTAGGCAGTTGGGCTTGAGGGCATATAAAGTTTCTTCTAGGTTCACAATTAAATCCCCCCTCCTCCCCACCCCACCCTCCTGGGGTTTGATGAGTATGCCACCAACATGTACTATTGGTGTTGGGAATACCAGATAATCAAACATGATTTTGTTGTTGGTAAAGGTTCAAAGTTAAGATTCATTGTGATCTAATGAGTTATTCTAAATGTGCAGGAAAGTCCTAAGTGAGCTAGGCACTAAGTCCTAGCTAAGGATTGGGTAAAGAAGACCTGCCTGAGGGTTGGATGCTAAGTCCTGGCCAAGGGTTGGGTAGCGAAACCTGACTGAGGGTTGGAAACTAAGTCCTGGCCGAGGGTTGGGCATCGAGGTCCTAGTCTAGAGGATCAGGCAGAAAACTTGGCTAATTGAGAACAACAGATAGGAGTCATGACGGGTCGAGCATCGAACATCGTGAGTTCTGGAGTCAAGGTCAGAAGCTGAGCAAAAGTCCAGTCGGAACTGGCAAAAAGGTAAACTCTCCTGAGAGAAGTTGGTGAGGATGAGTTTGCTAAAAGAGAAAACAATAGGCATTGGTCTGACCTAGGTTTCGGTCGAAATCTAAAGTCAGGACTAGACAACTCGCGTTGTCCAACACATGCGCATTCATATCATTGTTTGTGCTTCATTCTAACCCTATTTTACAACAAATTAATAGAAAGCTGAAGGTTGGAATCCCATGATTATGTGCTCGTAATAAGCCAAGTGCTTAGAGTCCCAGGCACCTGGGAGCATACAGGCGACCGAATGCCTTAGACTTGGCTGGGGTTGGACTAAGCTAGCGCACGCGTGGTCAACCCATGCCACCACACGGCACCCGGGAAGGGATACATTTTTTGGATGAAGTTCCGACAATCGACTGCCACATCATCAGATTGGAGGCGCTCATATGACCATTTAGGTGCCTGGAAGACTCTTCATAAAGGGCCTCGAGCAGTGCACTCAATATCAAGTTTTCTATCATTCTCCTTCTTGTATGATGTGCCCAAAGCTGCAAAAAGTCATCGAAATGTTGCTTCGATGACACGTGTTTATTCTTCATGCATTTAAGTTATCGGTATAATTTTTTCTTTATTTTGTACTTAATTCTTGTAATCATTTCGAATTGATAGTGATTACCCAAGTAAACGATCAAGGATTGTGGGCCTTGGAGTTGAAGCCGTCATTTGCTTCGAACCAAGTAAAAATAAACTATGTTAGCGTTGTTTGTTTATTTCCTTTACTTTATTTCTATTGCGCACTCTTTATTCAATGTCCAAAATCAAAAATTTTGAGCGAGTACTATTCATCCCCCTATTGCTCTCCTTGATCCTACAATTAGTATCAGAGCGGGGTCACCTTGAATTGGTGAAACCACCATTCGAACATTTTTTTTATTATCGGATATGTACTTTTCAAATTGATTAAAATTGGTGCAATCACCCTTTCTGATAAGTTTTGACGTTCGAAGTTTTTCTTATTTCTTGATGTTGGTACAACACCACTTGAGATTTTTTTCTTTAATTTATTTCTTCAAGCACTACTAATCTAAGACCAAGTCTTGATACTTGTTTTCTTTTTGTGTATTTGCAAGTGATTCTATGGCCTAACAAGAAGGCTACAACACTGCCCACCCTCCTCTCTTCTCTAGCGATGACTTTGGATACTGGAAGAGCCGAATGAAGGTCCATCTGAAAACTTAGGTGGAAATATGGATAATTATCGAAACTAATCTTGAGCTACCTCTCGATGGACACGGAGAACTCGTGGGATGAGAGAACTGGGACACAATACTAAGAAAGAAGGTTGAGGTGGATTCCATGGCAGCCCAGACCCTCTAGTGTGGCTTAACAAAGTAGGAACTCAACCACACCAACCCCTTCAATTGTGGCGGATGCTAAGACTGCCCAGACCCTCTAATGTGGCTTAACAAAGGAGGAACTCAACCACACTAGCCCCTTCAATTGTGCAAAGGATCTTTGGCAAAAATGATCGAGCTACACGAGGGAACCTCTGAAATGAACGTATGTAAGCATGATTTATTGTTATATAAATTGTATAATATAAAAATGTAGGAAAGAGAGTTGGTGAATCAGCTGCATGGTCGGATCCAGGACATCCTAAATGGACTTCATACGATCGGATGACAAGTCAAAAATCTCAACATAATCAGGTATACTTTGAATGCATTTCCAAGAAATATTTTGTGGGCATATATGGTAAACGCTTACAAAGTTTCAAAGGATCTTACAAAGGTTAAATTAGACAAGCTCTTTTCTGAATTAGAATTGCATGAATAGTCTAATACTACTATGGCTGAGGAAGATATTGCTTTGTTTGCAATAAAATTCAAGACCAAGGAGCCAAAGCACAAGTCTGAATCGAACCTATATTTGAAGATGAGATCACCTCCAAACTACTCAAACTAGTTCAAAAAATGCTAAAGAAAAAGAGGATGAACCAATTAAAGGCCCTGAAAGCGACATGATGCGAGTCACCAGAATAGTCGGAGGAAGAAGAACAAACTCAACCAAGTTTTTTTGCACTATTGGTATAAGTTCACATCACTAAGATCTAGTTTGAAGACAAGTCAGAGACCAAATTCGATGCTAAATCCGAGATTGAATCAGAAGTCGAGCTAGAAATAAGCCACGGATCTGTATCCATCTTAGAAGGGCAAAAACTCGCTGTAAATTGTTTTCTGAAGATAAGCTTTACAATCTTGTTTCTTACTTATATCGCAAGTTGCCTAAGTACAACGTCCGAGTCAAGGCCTTCAAAAAGAGGTAAAATCCCTTAAGGAAGAGACTAACATAAGTCCCTTGACTGAGACAGTTCAATGTAGAACCTCAACTCAAGTTTAGCAACTTGAGCAAGAAAATTCTACCTTGAAAACTCAAGTCATGGAACATAGAGACTCATTAAAATGGTTTACCTTGGGTTCCAAGAATCTTGATATAATTCTTAGAAAACAAGAGGTCGTTTACAACTGATCCAGACTTGGATACAAAATAAACTCGTGATTTAAGTCGTCTATTTCACTTGTGAACCGCAATAACACCAGAGTCCAAGCATGAGTCCCTAAGATAAGCTTGACTAATCAAGCTAGACCAAATCACTATTGGATCCCTAAGGGTCAGATCGTTTATGATCTAGGGAGAGCCAATAGAAAGACCATTTTCATTGTTAGATATGAATTATGAATGTTTGACTGATTGCTTGTTTATTTATTTTACTCCAAATTACCATGTTAAGGATAAAAATAGTTAGTTTAAGGACCTAGACTTGATTAAAACTTGCATAACCTAGTACCAGGGTGGGGCAAGATAATAGTATGTTAGGAAAGCTTGTCTAAGGAGTCAAGTAGGGTAAGGAGTATCCTATTTGGTCTACTTAGCTCGGTCGAACTAGCAGAAGCTACCTTGCCACATCCTAGACTAGTTAAACTAGGATTTCTTGAATGGTAAAGTAAAAGTATAATTTCTTTAAAAGACTTTGACTAGAAAATGGTCATTTTTCGATACCCAAGGACCCCGTGCCTCGCTATAATCTAGAAGCTGATTATTGAAATTTACTTTTAATTTACTAGTTGTTAAACTTGAATCTAACCCAATGTTCAATCAAATCATAGAATTTAAATATAAATTTAAAGATAAAATTGACAACATCTCACAAAATAGATAAAATTTCCTGTTATGAAATTTAGAAACGAGTGAGATGTCAGAACATAAAATTTTGTCCAAACCCAATCAACCCAAATTTAACCTTAATTAATTCCACATAATTAAATTCAAATGAATCCAACTTAATTAAATTCAAATTAACTCAAACATAATTAAATTCAAATTAACCCAACTTAAATAATAAACCTTAATTAATTTAACCATAATTAACTCACCTTAATTAATTTAACCTTAATTAATTTAACCTTAATTAATTTAAACTTAATTAATTTAACCATAATCAATAAACCTTAATTAATTCAACTTTATTTTCAAATTTAACTTAATTTTCAAACTCAACTTAATTTTCAACTCAATTTAATTTTTCAAAATTTAACTTAAACTTTTCAAATTTAATTTTTCAAACCTTAACTTAAACTTTCAAATTTAATTTTTTTAAATCAAACTTTTCAACTTTAATTAATTTTTTTTAACTTTTCAAACTTTAATTTTTTTAATCAAACTTTTCACCTTTAATTTTTTTTTTTCAAAATCACACTTTTCAACTTTAATTAATTTGTTTAATGAAAATTTTCAACTTTAATTTTTTTAAAATCAAACATGTCAACTTTAATTAATTTTTTAATCAAACTTTTCAACTATAATAAAATTTTCAAAAACAATTTTTTTTCAACATTAACATAACTTTTTCAAACTTAATTTTCAAATTTTAATTTAAACTTAATTTTCTTAACTTTAACTTAATTTAATCTATTTTTCAAACTAATTTCAACTTAATATTTCAAGTTCAATTAACTTAATTTTTCAAATTTAATCTTTCAAATTTATCTTAATTATTGTTTTAATTCAAAAATTAATGTTAAATTATTATTTTCAAAGTTACATTTTATTTTTAAACATGTTTGGACTCAGAAATGGGTGGCTAAAGATTATTACTTAGAATTAATGTTTTATGCTCATTTGCATTAAGTGTTACTTGATTGAAAATGACTCAACCTAACTTTTCAAAATTATTGCAAAAGTTTTTACTTGGATTTCAAGTGTCTTGTCATACTAAAATGACCAAACACACATCATTGTCACTAATTTCTTCAAGCGTCTTGTCAAATTGTTGAACATACAATTATTCAACTACAATCTAACTAGAAAAAAAGTAGGAATCTTAGTAAAGAATGTAATAACTAAAACTCCATATCCATTGATTGTAAAACACAACTCTTAACAAAAGATTTGGCATGCATTCAATGAGATCTTGCCATTAGATCACACAACATGCTTGTTCTTATCTCTTAACTATTAGAAGATGAGTCAACTGCTTAATCTTGTGGGATCTGTGTGATTGATAGAGGAGGGTGAATATCGATTATGTATTTTCGGATATAAATCAGATTCGACACAGTGGAAATAAGAAAAGTGACAAGTCAAAAATAAGGCTAACACTTTATTTTTTACTTGGTTGGAGTCTGTGACGGCTCCTACTCCAAGGCCCATGGTCCTTGATCATTTTCATTGGCCAATACTATAATCTACAAAATGAATTACAAATATGAAGATTTAAGTACAGAAATGAAATGAAAATTTTATACCAACGACATTTAAAGGAAGAGAAAATCTTTTCATTGCAGATACGGCGTGTCGTCGATCTCGAACTTCTTTGTCGCAGTGAACTTGACCATGGAAGCTTTATCACAGTGTTTTTGAGTGCTTGAATTGATGTATGGAAGCAAGGGGGTGAAACCCCTTTTATACTGTAACTCCAGCGCCTGAGAGGCTATAGGGGGGCCCTCCACGTCGCCAATTTGGTCGCATTGTTATCCACTGACTCAGCCAAATTCTATCCCTTCTTGGGCACCTGGGAGCACTGGGACGCCTAGGAGTTGATGTGGTGCATCCAACTAGCAACCGTCAACTCAGCTTTGCCAATGCTGAGTAAACGCCTTTGGGCCGCCTAAGTCCTCTCAGGCACTTGACTTCCTGGGCGCCTGAGTCCTCTCAGGCGCCCCTGATTGTAGCCAGCTGGTTTCCTTAGCCTGCAATCAAGGTTAGTCCAAGAACACAATAATATATATTGCATGCATGCATGATTGACAACTAGAGCTGTCTGGTTCTAATTTTGAATTTCAAAATGAAATCCTAGGTTGAACCGACGCCTACTGTTCCCTCTTCCGGGGAACGTGTCCTCACCTACTCCACTCTGGAGAAGTTACCTTTTGCCAATCGGCACCTCCAGTTAGACTTTTGCTTGACCTCCAAAGCTCTCAGATCTCGAGATGTTCGTACCTTAACCCGTCCCTACTTCTGTCTATAGTGCTCGCTCGACTAAGTCTTCTGCCCGATCATCCGAATCAGGTCATTGTGCCCAGTCCTCTACCAAGAGTTTGTGCCCAATTCCTCGAACTAGGTCTACGTGTCCAACCCTCGATCACGTCTTCGGTGCCCAGCCCTTGGCTAGGACTTCGTGCCCAGTCCTCGACCAGGACTTCATGCTCAACCTTGTAGGTCAAGACTTCGTGTCTAGGTAAACTAGGACTTTCCTATACACTTAGCAAATCCATTAGATCACAACACAAACTTAACTTTGAACCCTTTGTCATTATCAAAATCAGGTTTGATCTGGTACTTTCGGCACCAACAATCTCCCCCTTTTTGATTTATAGTAACTATGTTCAAAAGTTAAGTTAAAAATATATATCAGCAAGAAATGAAACACAGTTAAAGTCATAGATTCAATATTTAAGCAATTTTCTTATGGTTTGATAACTTTAGAAAAGAAACTTTTAACTCCCCCCCCCCTTAATAAGTGAACTCCCTCTTATTTTTAAAACATTTGCAATATTTTGAAAAAAATCTTGCAAAATTGAAATAGTGCATAAAGCTCCCCATTGATTTGAAATTCTCCCCCTGAAGCTTTTGAAGAATATGCAATTTTCAATTTGAATGATTTTCTAACTTCTTTGAAAAATTCTAAGTATGAACACGTTCATTACTTTGAATAATAATTCTAAGTATAATTTTCAAAAAGGGTTTTGAAAAATTTTGAGTATTATTTAACAAAAAACTCTAAGTTAAAGTGAAAACATCTTGAGAAAAATAGAGTTTTCTTTTAAAAACATTCTTTCAAAACCTTAAAAAACAAGTTTTGAAAATAAACAAAGTTTTGAAAAAAAAGAAATAATTAAAAAGATTTTTTAACTTTACTTTTTCTACTCTCCTCCTTTGTCATTTATCAAAAAGGTTTTTTCAACAGATAGTTTTTGAAACAATATTGACTTTTCTCTACTCTCCTTTTTTTTTAAAAATATTGATTAAGGAGAAAGTGAAAAAAGATTAAGTATCAGATCTTGCGAGTTTTAAAAACATAAGTAAAAAAATTAAAAAAATTCTAAATAACAATTTTGACGTAATTAAGCAATAACAAAGAACTAATGCAAAACAACCTGAATTTTAACCAAGTTGAGTCCAAGCTTGATTTGAGTCTATGAAAAATAAACCATGCAATAATTTTCAAAATGATAAAAAAAACAACTTTTAACTCCTTGGGTCCTTATCTAACCCAGTTTATTACTTACTAACTGGTATAAAATAGTAGCTTTCACTTGGGTTAGTTAGGTTAAGTAGTCTGATCAAGTTAGACTTTCTAAGCTTGATTACTTAACATGATTGATGTTCAACAATATTTATTGCCCCAACTACTTTTGATGCACTGACTTAAAGGATCTTGAGTTAAGGCATAGACTTAAGCATCTTCTTGAAGGTCCTATTCTTCTTTTCAACTATCCCATTTTGTTGGGGTGTTCTAGGGTAAGAGAATTCATGGGTATATCCATTAAGTTTACAAAATTTATTAAATTTTTGATTTTCAAATTCCCCTCGTGGTCACTTCTAATTCTTTTGATTTTAATATCTTTTTCATTTTCAAGTACTTTACAATTTACATAAAGTGTTAAATATTTCAAAAGTTTCATCTTTGGTTTTCAAAATTTAACCCAGCTAAATCTAGAATAATCGCCAATAATTACTAAGCAGTATCGATTCCTTCTTAGTGACTTAGCTCCATGAGAATTAAATAGATCTAGGTGTAGGAGCTCAAGTGTAGCTTGGGTTAGGACTGATTGGACAGGTTTGTGGATTAACTTTGTTTGTTTACCTTGTTGACATGGGTTACAAATTGAATTTTTAAAGTTTCTAAGTTTAGGAATATCCTTAACTAGTCCACTTTGACTTAGTTTTGAAATTAATTTTTTGTGGGTATGACCTAGTCTTCTATACCATAAGTTAGTTTTTTCTTGTTGGGTTAGAAAAGATTTAGGTGAAGATGGTAGGTTAATAACATAAATATTATTTTTCCTAATTCCCTTAAGAGTTACTTCTGGATCTTAGAAGTTCCTAATAAGGCAGTCTGAATTAGAGAAAGTAACTATATAACCAGTATCACAAAGTTGACTGATGCTAAGTAAGTTAAATTTAAAATGATCAACCTATAGCACCTTTCTAATAATGAAATTAGAGTTCAGTTCAATATTACCTGAACCAATTACCTTATGTGTGTCATTGTTGCCAAATGCCGCTGAACCTAGATTCTTGTACTTGATTTTGGTGAACTTCAATTTGTCTCCAATCATATATCTAGAGCACCCACTATCCAATATCCATTGGTCCAAATCTTTATGTTCCTACATATAAAGTGCTCTGATTTGGATCCATTTATGTAGAAGTATAAGGATAGATGAATTGAGTTTCACTGCCTAGTCTGTTCATATAATCTGAGTTATCAGTCATGTTACTCCTATGAGTATTTCTGTGAGACAGGTTTTAGCTTCATTAGCTTAATCTGATTAGGTTGAGTTAAGTTAAAAAAATGTTTAAGTTGAATTTTGAAAATATGTTTAAGTTTAAATTTTGGAAAATGTTTAAGTTAAAATTTTTAAAAAAATATTTAAGTTAAATTTGAAAAATATTTAAGTTGTTTTTTTAAAAAAAATTTAAATTTTATTTATTAAATTAATGGTAAGATTGGTTAGATGTGTGGTCGATTAGGTTGGACTAAACTTTTAGGTCCTAAGCATCTCACCCAACTCTAAGTGACAAAGTAGAGTACCCTTATCTGTTTTGTGAGATGCATTAAATTTTATTTTTAAATTTAAGTTTAAAAAAATTATGATTTGATTGAACTTTGAGTTAGATTCAAGTTTAACAATTAGTAAATTGAAAATAGATTTCAATAATTAGCTTCCAGGTCTTGGCGAGGCACAGGGGCCTTCTTGGTTATCGGAGCAACGTCCCTTTCCTTGAAAAAACCTTTTAAAGAAATTTTATTTTCAAGTTACTCTTTGAGAAATCCTGGTCTAACTAGTTGAGGATGTTGTGAGGTAGTTTTGGCTAGTTCCATCGGGCTGAAAAGATCAAATAGGGTATGCCTTACCCTACCTGACTCCTCAGACATGCTTTCCTAAGTACTATCATCTCGCCCCACCCTAATACTAGGTTGCGCAAGTTTCAATCAAGTCAGGTCCTTATCTAACCAATTCTATTCCTAAGCATGATAATTTTGTAGAAATAAATAAACAATCAAGCAATAATTCATAGAAACATGAAAGAAAATCATCTAATTATGAAAATAATTTTCTATCCCTATACTAAAGCCTCGATATGGACTATCTTGGATGTGAATTTTGTCCTTTGGGATCCAATAGTGATTTGGTCCTGCTTGATTAGTCAAGCTTAGCTTAGGGACCCATGCTTAGACTCGGGTGCTAAAATGATTCAACACAGAATAATAAGATCTATATCGTGAGTTGGTTTTGTAGCCAAGCCTGAATCGGTTGACAACAGATTTCTATTTTCCAAGAATCAAGCCAAGATTCTTGGAACCGAGGTAAACCGTTCTAGGGCAATTCTAAGTTCCTTCACTTGAGTTTTCAGGGAGGAATTCTCTTCCTCAAGTTGTTAGACTTGAGTTGAGGTTCCTTCCTGAACGATCTCAGTCAAGGAGCTTGAGTTGACCTCCTCCTTTAGGGCTTTTACCTCCTATTGGAGGGACTCAACCTGGACATTGGCTTTGGCCAACTTACGTGACAGATAAGAAATCAAATCGTATAAATCAGTTTCAGGAAAACCCCTTACAGTGATTTGGTTGTCTTTTGACATTGATACTGTCCTGGTTGAGTGGCTTTCTTCTAGCTCTATTTTTGACTCGGTGTCGAGTTCTTCCGATGTCGTCAGCGCGAGGAGGTTGAAGTGAGGTGCTTCTTCTTCGTCCTTCGAAGATGACTCCTCCCACGCAGCTTGGAGTGCCTTCTTCCTTCAAGTCTTCTTGGTCTCCTTTAAGTTGGGATACACCGATTTGAAGTGACCCTTCTTGTTGCACCCATAACGGGTGATGTCAATCTTATCTTTTTGACTGGTTCTTGGTTCAGTTAGATCATCCTTTGACTGAACCTTCTTCTTCTTCCTTTTATGCCCTTTAATCATCTTGTAATAGTTCTGATCTATTCTGACTAGCTCGGGGTGGTTCATTTCGTCTTCGTCAGATTCCGAGTCGGAATCAGACTTGGGTATCGGTTGTGGCTTTTTCTTCTTTAGTTTTTCTATAGTTTTACTTGCAATAAGAGCAACACCTTTCTTGACCTGTGTAGAGTTAGTATTCTCATGAAATTCATGTTCCAAAAATAACTCGTCTAATTTAATTTTTGAAAGATTCCTGGAAACGTTGAAAGCATCTAGCATAGATGCCCACAAAGTGTTTCTGGGGAATGAGTTTAAGGCATACCTTATTAAGTCCCAATTTTCTACCTTATGGCCGATAGTGTGAAGGTTGTTCATTAGCTCTTGGATACATGCATGAAGCTGTGTAACGGGTTTGCCATCTTGCATCTTAATATTGTATAGCTTGTTAAGGAGCATATCCTGCTTTCTGATTCTGGTATCCGATGTTCCTTCATGCAGCTTAATCAGCTTGTTCCATCGCTCCTTTACACTGTTGAAGGGGTCAACGCGGTTGAGTTCTTCCTTTTTAAGGCCACACTGGAGGGTCTGTGTTGTCTTTGCGCCTGCTTCAATCTTCTTCTTTAGAGGAGCATCCCACTCAGTGTATCCCAGAAGTTCACCTTGTGCGTTCTTCGGGATTTCCAGTCTGGCTTGGATGATTATCCACATTTCCACTTGAGTTTTCAGGTGGACCTCCATTCGACTCTTCCAGTAACTGAAATCCCCTCCCGAGAAGAGACGAGGTCAGGCAGTGTTGTAACTTTCTTGCTGGGCCATGGAAAGTCTTGCAAAAAAAAAAAAATAGAAACAACAAACTAGTTCCAAGACTTGGTCATGGATTAGTAGTGCGGTATAGAAATATATAAATAGTAAATCCTGAGTGGTGTTGCATCAACTTTGAGAAATGAAAAAATCGATGATCGAAAAATAACTAAAAAGATATATCAGAAAAAGGCAAGAATACCTTTTCTGATTGAAAACAACGAGAAAATCCAAAAAAATGCTCAACTGGTGGTTTCACCGAAATTGAGCAACCCGCTTTGATACCACTTTGGGATTGGTGTGATCTATAGAGGGGGTGAATATCGATTACGTATTTTTGGATATAAATCAGATTTGACGCAGTGGAAATAAGAAAAGTGACAAGTCAAAAACAAGGCTAACACTGTTTTTATTTGGTTCGGAGTATGTGACGGCTCCTACTCAAAGGCCCACGGTCCTTGACCATTGTCGTCGGGAAATACTATAATGCATAAAATAAATTAAAAATATGAAGATTCAAGAAAAGAAATGAAATAAAAATTTTATACCAACGACATTTAAAGAAAGAGAAGATCTTTTCATTGTAGAGGCGGCGTGTCATTGATCTCGAACTTCTTTGGCACAGTGAACTTGAGCACGAAAGCTTTATCACAGTGTTTTCGAGTGCTTGAATTGATGTATGGAAGCAAGGGGTGAAACTCCTTTTATACTGCTACTTGGGCGCCTGAGAGGCTATAGGGGTGCCCTCCACATCACCGATTTGGTCACGTCGTTATCCGCTGGCTCAGCCAAATTCTATCCCTTCTCGGGCGCCTAGGAGCACTGGGACACCTGAGAGCTGACGTCGCGCATCCAACCAACAACCACCAACTCAGCTTCGCCAACGCTGAGTGAACACCTCTGGGGCGCCTGAGTCCACTCAAGCGCTTGGCTTCCAGGGCGCTTGAGGCCTCTCAGGCACCCCTGATCACAACCAACTGGTTTCCTTAGCCTGCAATCAAGGTTAGTCCGAGAACACAATAATATATATTACATGCATGAATGATTGATAGCAAGAGTTGTCTGGTTCTGACTTTGGATTTCAAAATGAAATCTTAGGTCGAACTGACGACTACTATTCCCTCTTCCAGGGAACGCATCCTCACCTACTTCACTCTGGAGAGGTTACCTTTTGCCAACCAGCACCTCTTGTTGGACTTTTGCTCAGCCTCCGAAGCTCTCGGATCTCGAGACGTCCGTACCTTAACCCGTCCCTCTTCTGTCCGTAGTCCTCGCTCGGCTAATTCTTCTGCCGATCATCCGAATCAGGTTTTTGTGCCCAATCCTTGACTAGGACTTAGTGCCCAATTCCTCGAACCAGGTCATCGTGCCTAACCCCTCGGTCCTTCGGTGCTCAGCCTTTGGCTAGGACTTCGTGCCCAATCCTCGACTAGGACTTCATGTTCAACCTTGCAGGTTAAGACTTCGTGCCTAGGTAAACTAGTACTTTTCTGCACACTTAGTAAATTCATTAGATCACAATACAAACTAAACTTTGAATGCTTTGCCATTATAAAATCAGATTCGATCTGGTACTTCCGGCACTATCAAAGTTGTAAACTATATTAGAATTTTGCATGTTGGAATAAAAGAAAAGACCAAGAAACAATATCATTACTATTTGAAAAAATAGAATAATTACAACCAAAAATAATTTGCTAATCATTTAGCTTCAATGACGGTTAGTAGCATATATATGAATTCACAAAATATCGCAAAGGATTAACAAATTTTCTAGAAAAATGTGTGCTTAGAATCATAAATATAACCTGTAAAAACAAGAAGCCATCTCATGAAATAATGATTCAATATTGCAAGTACGTTTTCACATTCAACATAATTCAGAACAAAAGAGTACCAATCATGAATTCAATATCCATTGTATGTAGATCATAAAACTTAACTTTTAGTAAAAGAGTACCAATCACGTGCCAAACACAACACTTACAACTCTTAAATACATATACAAATAAAATTTAAAATGATTAATTATAAATTGAAATAATTTAATGCACCGAACTTACATTTTGACTACTTTGGTCAAAGATCATATTTGTATGCTTGAAATTTGATAATTCTTCGTGCTATTTGTCGCCACCTCTCACACCTTGTCGGCAAAGAACTTACGTTCAATATTAACAAATAACAATAAGTAAAATCAATTATATCCAAAACATAAAACCAAAGTATAATCAATTCAACCTTAGCTTGGTTTCTACTGTTAGATCTCTAACATGAAATACAAAAACAAACAGTAAACACTTACTGTGATAGGCGGGGAAGAAAAGTGAAGAAGTTACGGTCGACAAGAAGGTTACGGTACGAACACTTCTTGACGATTTCACAAACCAAATCCCTCTGTTCTCTTCTCGTGATGAACCCTTCCCTTGTAGCTTGCGATGAACTTATCATCTTGCACTTGGATGCTATTTATAAGAGGAGGAAGTCTTTTCCTCTACCTCCATCAATGGAGGAAGGTGAATGAGTATCTCTTCCCATTTCACCATTAATTGAGGAAGATGAAGGTGAAGGGATGCCCTTTCACCAACCCAATTCCAACATCTCCCACTCATCCAAGTCAATCCATAAAGGTCATCTAGTCACAAAGACAATGTAAGAATATTCAATTCACACTTCAGGGAAAATGGTTCGTGCGATAGCAAGCACATTGAGCAATTACTGCTAAGAAAGTTGTTACACTTAACTTAGCTGCTTTATAGAACGAATCTGAGATATTAATAACTTGCCATTACCCCAGATTAAATATTTACATCAATATGATCATCTCTAATCCCTCATTTGACTACTATGTCAAGAACATATTCAACCTCTCTATTCAATATATTTATTCACAATCATATTTTAAGTACTCAACAAAAAATGTAATTGGTCGACCAGTGAATAGATATCATAGATGTAAATTAATTTTAATCTTCCTTTTTAGCTAGAATCTATTCATTCTAATCCGTCACTTTCTTAGTTATGCTCCATAGACCGAATCATCCAAGTCAACAGGATACATACTAAAGTAGCAGACACCGATTAGAACTTCAAGTAGATAGCCAAATATTCACTTAGGGTAAGGTTAAGATTAACTTATAATCTCAAAGGTCTCACACAGTAGAGAAGCAGGGATCCATTCTCCTACTATCTTTATTGTCACTATAGCACATGTGGTATGAATCACATGCTACGATGTTTTTCTCTTTACCAAAAAAGAGTGCATGTTTTTCTCAAATATTTAACATCGTACAAATTTCGATCAAGACATACCTAATGTCTAATCCGAATTCAACTTATGAATTTTAATCAGGCCTTTAACAGGTTTAGTAAATGGTGGGTGCATTTACTTCAATCATTACATAAATGATCTCATCTTGATACAAAAATCAAGGCGACATCAACTTATGAGTATGTCTCTATTTACAACTACATAAGCAGTCTCATAAGTAATGATCTTACCTCTATTTATACTCAACAAATAGAGACGATTGTCCATGTGAGTGGACCAATCTCAGCCTGCCAACATGCTCATCGAGACTTTTATCCAAATGTAACAAATACATTTACACTGAATAGATCATGCCATTTCATATGTATAATAGTCTTTACATTTTTCAAAGTCCCAAAGACTTCACATGTCCTTGAAATGACTTTTTAGTCAATGCTTAGTAAAAGGATCTGCAAGCATAACACGTTTAGGGATATACTCAAGAATTATCTTTTTCTTGTCAACAATATCCCTTATACTTGCATTTACTGTGATATTTGAGATCCTTAGAAAAAGCTATAATAGCTTGATTTTCACAGTACATTGTAACATGACTCCCACTGTCGCCAGCAATCCTCAGATGCATCAAGAACCTTCTTAAGCAGATAACTTCTTGTGCAACAACTGCATGAGTCACATATTCAGTTTCCATTGTTAGCAACACTACACAAGCCTATTTCGACAGGGCTACACAAGCCTATTTCGACAGGGTTATGCAAGCCTATTTTGACAGCGCTACACAAGCATGTTTCTTATTGTTCCATGAGATGCGCTACCATTCAGCAAGAAGGTATAACCAGATGTGGATTTTCTGTTATCAAGGTCCCTTGTCCAATATGCATCTATATAGCCCTTCTGACTCAGCTTTGATCCTTTTCATTGCTTTCCAGTGTCTTGATCCTGGGTTTAACTGGAAATGACTAACTAAGCCAATAGCATAGCTTATATCGGGACAAGTACACAACATAGTATACATCAAACTACCAATAATACTAACATATGGTTTTTTCTTCATATCGGCTATCTCTTCATGAGTCTTGGGAGATATACTTTTGCTCATAACAAAACCTTTGCTGTAGGCGTTTGTTCAATGTTGCAATCATACATATTGAAGTGTTGTAGCATCTTGATATAAGCTTCTTGGGACAAACCCAAATGCCTTTTTGATCGATCACGAATGACCTGCACTCCTAAGATGTATTCAGCTTCTCCCATATCTATTATGTCAAATTGTAATGAAAGCCAAGACTTGACTTCAATCACAAATTTTAGGTCACTTTCAGCTAATAACATATCATCAACATATAATGATAAAATGACAAACTTTCCTTTATCCTTCCTTAGGTAAATACAATGATCCTCATTGATCATTTTGAAACCATAAGACAAAATGACTTCATTGAATCTTATATTCCATTGCATTAACGCCTGCTTTAGCCCATACATAGACTTCTTAAGTCTACATACTTTATTCTCTTGACCCTCATCTATATAACCTTCTGGATGTACCATATAGATTTCTTTGTCAAGATTACCATTAAGGAGAGTCGTTTTTACATCTATTTGATGTAATTCTAAGTCAATATGTGCCACTATAGCTAAGATGACTCGTATTGACACAAACTTCACAACTAGGGAGAATGTCTCTTCAAAATCAATACTCTCCATTTGGTTATATCTTTTGCAACCAAATGAGCTTTGTATCGATTAATCGACCCATCTGCTTTCCTCTTAATTTTGAGAATCCACTTATTCCCAATAGCCCTTCGGCCCGGAGGAAGATCGACTAAATCCCAAACTTGATTCTTTCTCATGGACTCTATTTCCTCATCCATTGCAACTTTTCATTTCTCCTTAACTGAGTATTTCAATGCTTCCTCAACCGTTCGAGGTTCTTCATCATCAACTGAGAGAATCATTAATGCCTCATTCTCAATGTCAAACCTTTTTCGAGGAATAATTTAACGATTACTTCTTCGTAGGTTAGACTGTTGAGAAACTGACTCATTTATAGGCCATTTACTCCCATTAGGTTGACTAGATTCAGGTATTCCCTTTGATTCCTGATTCGTTGATAGAGGAACAGTATCCTCCTCTATTGCAAATAGAGGAGTTGATTTATTAACTTCACCTCTTGTTGGGAACTCAGTTTCGAGAAAAGTGGTATCTCTTGACTCTATTTTAGAGATTGTTCCATCTTGTTGTTCACCAATAAAAAGATAACCCTTAGAGGTATTAGAATATCTTACAAAGATACACTTTCTACCCCTAGGTCCTAATTTTCTGCCTATCCAAAGTTCATATGGAGTACATGGAACAGATTTAGAAGGCACCCGATTAAGTATGTAGGTTGTTGCCAATAATGCATCTCCCCAATAGGAAATAGGCAAATTAGCTTGAGTCATCATCGACCTAACCATTTCAAGCAGAGTTCAATTTCTTCTTTCAGCAACTCCATTTTGCTGTCGATCCCCGGGATAGTTAACTGTCTAATAATCCCATTCTCATTAAATATTGTCTAGAATTGATCAGACAAATATGGTGGTGCAAGATGCATAAATGATGTCTTCCTCTAAGTGTTTCGATGTTTAACAATATACTTAAGTTAGTAACAATATGTGTTAGATAAGGTAAGGGTTAGTCAAAGTGATCAAAGGTTAAACCAAAACAGGACCTTATGTTTGGTAGGGTTAACCCAGGGTTGATCAGGTTGACAAAGGTTTAGCCAAATAGGATTTGATGTTTGGCAGAGTGAACCAGAACCCAGGGTTGGTTAAGGTGACCAAGGGTTAGCCAAACAGGACTTGATGTTTGGCAGAGTGATCAAACCTATATTTAATCTGGTCTACATACTAAAGTTTGATCAGTTAGAACAAGGGTTAGCTAAACATGATCTGATTAGTTAGACCAAGGAGTGAGCCAAACAGGACTTGATGTTTGGCAGAAGAGAAGTCTAGTTAGGATTAATATGACTAGCAAAAAGAAGTCTTTATCAAGGTGAAGGAAAGTCCTTGTTAACCTAGGCACGAAGTCCTGGTTTGAGGAATTGGACACTAAGTCCTGGTCGAGGGCTGGACACATAAGACATGACCGAGGATTGGGCACGAAGACCTGGTTCACGGAATTGGGCACTAAGTCTTGGCCAAGGGCTGGGCACCTAAGACCTGACCGAGGGTTGGGCACGAAGACCTGGTTACAGGAATTGGGCACTAAGTCCTGGCCGAGGGTTGGGCACCGAAGTCCTGGTTCAAGGAATTGGGCACGAAGTCTTGGTCCGGGGGATCGAGCAACTTAGCTGAGCGATGACTAAGGATAGAAGTAGAGACGGGTCAAGGTTCAGATGTCTCGAGATCCAGGAGTCTCGGAGGCTAAGTAAAAGTCCAACCGGAGGAGCCGATTGGCAAAAGGTAACTTCTTCTGAGAGGAGTAGGCGAGGACGCGTTCCCCGAAAAAGGGAACATTAGGCATCGGTGTTGGGACCGAGTGCATGTTAACATGGATACGGGTTCGTAATTTTAAAATTTAATTACGTGCAGCGGAAGATTTAGCATAAATAATTTCTCAAATTATTTTAACCACGTATCTAGCATGCAACCTTATGTTGTGGAGACATGATCATACATTTAAAATTTTGCAGAAAGTAAACTAATTTACTTAATACCTCGCGTAACCCACAGAAAGGGACGAGATCCAACCGTAGCGTCCCTTGGAAGCTCCGCCTCTATTCGCGTCCACGCCGAGTTCTCTTCGGGATGACTTCGCAAAGCCACGAGTTTTGTGCCGACAAGAACTAGTAGATTCTCCAAAGGCATGACTAGAATATCAAGAGAGAGAGATGGAAAACTAACCACCAAACGAAAACGGAATCGAGATTCCGGGAGGAAGGAAGGAGTCGCGAGCCGCTTCTTCTTCTTCTTCGGCACCTTCTTGGTGGAGGTGGCTCACGGCAACCCTAGGGGAGCCCTCTAGGGCCGACGCTTACTAGAGGAGGGAGAGGGAGAGAAGGAGAGGAAGAGAGGCTAGGCAAGAATCCTTGATCTCTTGAATTGATTTCCAAGCCTTGCCTTTGCACCTTTATATAGTAGCCTCTTTATCGCCAAGTCTCCTTTTAACGGAATAAATTTTTCATAAGAAATTTATCTTATAAATTTTCTATGAATTATTCCGTTATGCCAAGTTTTTTATTATAACTTAATTTATAATAAAAACAACCATGTCTCCCCTTTTATTATGGAATAAAATTTTATAAGAAATTTATTATATAAATTTTTCTTATCATGGAAAATCAATTCATAATTGATTTTATAAAATAAAATAAACCAATCCATGGTTCATTTTAATTTCCATAAAAAGAATAAATTTCTATAAATTTCTTTATATAAATTTCTTTATCCATAATTTTATAAAACAAATAACGCTCGATTTATTTTATAATTTAAACCAAACAATTTGGTTTCCCTTTTTATTGTGGCCGGCCAAACCAAAGAGGGTGGAGACCCTCTTTGGCCGGCCAAATCCAAGCTGTCACCTTACGAATTAAACTCATTTAATTCGTCCAATAAGCCTTCAAAAGACCTAGCCATTTTAAGCTTCCGATGCGTCTCTGATAAATTCAGATTCGACTTATCTCTCTTGATCGGAAAATCCAATTTTCAACTCGTTTTAAATCCCTCGGATTACTCGTAGTGCGTGTGACTAAATAAGCTTTCGATTTATGTTGGCCATCTATAATCAACCAATTATAGAACGATCATGAGTGGCACCTAGTAGTACATCATGACCCCCAATTAATCGAAAGATCAACGGTTGACCTCAGAAATAATTCTGAAACCCTTCAGCAGTTATAATGAGTCGTGCCTCATTCCCTTCACCATCTTATACCCACTTGGTTCAGGACACGGTCTATGTGTGTCAGTCCCCACTAGGCTGACTACGTCACACCTAGCCTAAGTAGTGTCTTTCTCGTCCAACAGATTCTAATTACTCTCATGTTTCTGAGAGATTCATACTCGGAGCATGTGATGCTCTGGCCAGAGGCTTCGAGTAACAATCCGACGATAGGCCTTGGGTATACATCTCCTCGCAAGGAGTGGTGAACCCTTTGTAGGCTGTTCAAACATCTTCGGGCACTTCGGCTTATACCCAATCATCCTGGGTCCACACCTCCTTGGAGATGCTTGCTTAAGATGTCAAAGTATAAGTCTTCATGACCAAGATGACTTGAACACGCAAGTCAAAGGAACATCGCACTTAAGCTACAGTAAGAACTTCATTGACATATCTATATGTATATTACCATATGAAGTTTTACAGCTAGTCACTCCAATGAACTAGTTCCCTTAACTAGCATTCATGTTTATCTCCGGACATCCCAATGTCACCAGCCAGTGAGAATCAGCTGATTAGAGAATAACTCATGCTAGTCTCAACAGAATTGATAGTGTCCGTATTTATCAATTCATCGACTAGGGACAATTTCAATACTTCACAAGTGCACATGTAGAGATAATCACTAGTTGTGAATTCATCACAAATTCTCTCATGCTGTGAATTGTATTGCGGACATTCAGTAAATAAGTTTAAGATCTCAATCAAATACACGAACATGTATACTCAAATAGTGAATATTCATTTATTAAAGTAAATGATTACAATCATAAGGCGATTGCCTTAGGACACTTCTCTCATATTACTAACAATCGGTTCGACCTAGGTTTCACGAGAAATCCAAAAGTTCGAACTAATCTTTAAGGCTAAGATTATTTGTATATTTGTCTTGTGTTTGATTGTCTTGCAGGTACTTGGAGTTGGAGGCAAGACAGAAGAGCAAACGCAGGGGAAATGGCACCTGGGAGAAGCATTCAGGGCGCCCCGAGCTTCAGGGTGCCCCTATGCTTCAGGGCACCCTAAAGGATCCATCCCAGGCACCCTGGATAGCCTGGTTTATCCCAGCGCGAAGTTCGCGAGTACGGATGAACTTTTGACCGTACTAGGGCACCCAAAGGCCTCTAGGGCGCCCTAGATGATACTATAAAAGGGGCTTTAACCCCTCAACTCAGAACAACACTTGCAACATCATTCTAAGCATTCTGAGCAATGAAAAAGCGCTAGAGACGAAGTTCTACGACCAAGGAGGCTCCAGGAGGAAGTGCGCTGCACTTCGGACTTCCGGATTGGTCGGACCTTCGACTTTCTTTTTGGTTTACTTTTATTTTACGCATTCATATACATATTCCTTGATTGTAAACTTGAACTGTAAGATGGGTATTCTCCGCCTCTGGAAATTTTGGAATGGAGACCAATATGTTGGTGTAAGATGCATTAGTGATGTCCTCCTCTAAGTGTTTCAATGTTTGACAATATGCTTAAGTCAGTGATACATTGAACAAGGGAAGGGTAAGACAAGAGAGGAGTACTAAAGTGAAAGAAACTCCTAGTAAACCTAGGCAATAAGTCCTGGTTCGAAGAATTGGGCACTAAGTCCTGATCATGGATTGGGCACTAAGTCCTGGCCGAGGGCTGGGCACCTAAGACCTGACCGAGGGTTGGGCACTAAGACCTAGTTCTAGGAATTGGGCACGAAGACTTGGTTCGGGGAATTGGGCAAAAGTCCTGATGAGTGAAGTTAGGCACTAAGTCCTGGACCTAGGGTTTGGGCACGATGTCTTGGTCTGAGGGATTGAGCAACATAGCTGAGCGATGACTAAGGACTAGAGACGGGTCGAGGGTCGGACGTCTTGAGATCCGAGAGTATCGAAGACTAAGCTAAAGTCCATCCGAATGGACTGGGTGGCAACTGTCTCCTGAGAGGAGTAGGTGAAAGGCGCGTTCCCGGGGGTGGGAACTTGCATCGATTCGACCTAGGGTTTCACGAAAATCCGAAGTCAGAACCATCTCATTAAGGCTAAGATTGTGTGTGTATTTGTGTTGTATTTGTGTATCTTGTAGGTACCTAGAATGGAAGATAAAGCAGGCAAACAACACACAACGCAGCTGGAAGACAGGCTGCTAGGCGCCCCCATTGAAGGAGGCACCCTAAAGGAGCTAGGCGCGCCTATCAACTAGGGCGCCTCATGAAAGGAGGCAAAAAGGCTCTTCATTCAGGCGCCCCTTATGTTACAGGTGCCCTGGTGAATGTTGTATCTGCTGCTGCGAGTTTGAAGCAGAGATAAGCTTTGACTGGGTTCAATAAGGCGCCTGGAAGGTCCAGGGCGCCCTGGTCAAGAGGCTTATCTGCTGCGGCGAGTTCGGCGCAGAGATAAACTTTGACCAAGCCCTTCGAGGTGCCCCAGTGATCACAGGTGACCTAATGAAGACTATAAAAGGGGCTTCGACCCCTCAGCTCGAGAGATAACTTTTTGGAACCATTCTAAGCTTCCAAGTGACAACAAAGCGCTAACAACGAAGCTCTGCGACCAGGAGGCTCCAGGAGGAAGTGCGCGGCACTTCGGAGGTCCAGATCGGTCGAGTTTC
The DNA here is from genome assembly GCA_024364735.1 of Boesenbergia rotunda. NCBI lineage: Eukaryota > Viridiplantae > Streptophyta > Magnoliopsida > Zingiberales > Zingiberaceae > Boesenbergia > Boesenbergia rotunda. Next base: position 263,569 of record JAGFNQ010001072.1, read on the forward strand.
AATCTGTTTGTTCGGTTTGAGTTACATTTGCATTTTTATTTTATCTATCTTTTGTTTGTAACTCTTGCATTGTAAGACTGGTTTCTCCGCCTCCGGAAAGTCTGGAAAGGAGACCATTAGTGGACGGGCGTTCCCGTGCTTAGGCCTTGGATGTACTGACCCTGGGGGGTCGGGAACCAAGTAAAATCCCGTGTGCAATTTGTGTTGTTCTTTATTTTTTTGCTTTATTTTCCGCTGTGCTACTAACGCTCTATTTAAAACGAATTTTGAAAGTAAGACGAGTTTCCACGAGAAGTTTTATGGTCGATATTCACCCCCCCTCTATCGACGACATCGGTCCTACACAATAGTGGACTCACACCGAGTACATAGGCCTTGGACGTACTGACCTGGGGGGTTGGGAACCAAGTAAATAAATCCTGCGAGTCTCTATTTGTTTTGTCTTTTATTTTATTATTTTCTACTGTGCACCAACTCTTTGACTAGAACGAACAAACGACGAGGTTTCCGAAAGATTTTTCGAGACAATATTCACCCTCGCCCTCTATCGACGACATCGATCCTACAAGTGGTATTAGAACCTGGAAGCTCTTCACCGGACTAACAACCGACGGAGCAAAGAAGCCAGGAATTGAGGGGGAGCCAGGGGTGAATCAGGTATATTTTAATTATGTCCAAATTTAAATTTCATATTATATGTTTCAAGTGCAGGGAGAGAGGGCACTATAAAAATCAGTGTCCTACTCGTAAGAATCGATCGTCACCACCAGCGGCAAAGGAGGTACCAGCGCCTGGAGTCCGGAGGGACAAAAGCCATATCAGATGCTTCAAATGCCAGAAATAGGGGCATTACAAGAACCAGTGTCCAGACTAGAAGATAAGCAAAACAACAAAGTGAAAGGAGGTACGTATTAATTATTGCAACAATTTTCAAATTTCTGAAATTCTTGCATAGTTTTTCAAGCATGCTAATAATTTTGATATTACTAAAAATTTCTCTGATAAATTAAAATTTTTGCATAACCAACTTAAGTTATTACAAGACAATTTATCAAATGTGAATAATATTAAAATAACAAATATAAATTCTTTAATCTTTAATATTAATACTAAAATTTTTGAATTTAATAATAATTCTTATAAAGTCAAGGATAATAATATTACTAATAATTCTTATAAAGTTAAGGATGATAATAATATTACTGATAATTCTGAAAATATTAAGGATAATAATATTACTGATAATTCTGAAAATATTAAGGATAACAATGATTTTTCTGATGATAATTCTGAGGATAAAAATGAAACTGTCATTAATAATCTTTCTGATATGGGTCAAAATAATATTAATGATTATCCTAAAGATAATGGTGAGGATAATAGTCAATCCTTAGTTAATGTTGTTGATATAGAATATAATACTACAAATTTAATGAACAACCCTGAAAATAACTCTACCTACTATGAAGCTGGAGAATAATATAACTCTGATGGTGAGGATGAGGAACAAGAAGAATTTCTTAGAATCAAAACTACATTTAATAAATTCTACAAAAATTCAAACAAAGGAGAAGTATTAGATAAACTTGAAAAATTAAATGAAAAAGAATTAGTAGATGATTCAGATATTTTTTGAATAAATGGAAATGATGCAACTAGACCCAAAATTGTTAACAATTTAATCTTTAATTAATAACTTCAACATTAATTTTTTAAAATTATTTAAACCTTAATTAATTCTTAACAATTTGAAACTCTAATTAATTCTTAATAATTTAACTCTAATTAATCCATAATTAATTTAACTCTAATTAATTCTTAATTAATTTAACTCTAATTAATTCTTAATAATTCAACTCTAATTAATTTGTAATAATTTTAACTCTAATTATTCCTAACAAATTTTACCATAATTAATTCTTAATAATTTTAATCCTACTTAATTCGTAATAATTTTAATCTTAATAATGTTAATCTTAATTAATTCTTAAATCTTAATTAACAATTCAACCCTTAATTCAACAAAATTTACGAACTAAATTCTAACTAATTACCTTCAGATATGAAACTAAATAAAATTTTACTCAACTGAAATCTCCAACTAAATAACAACAAATATGTCAAAGTGGGTTGACATATTCGCGGGTTCACATGGTATGTATCAAATCTAGAATTTGATACATTATTAGAAACTTAATTAAAATATCTTGATTTGATTGAATCATGCATAAATATCATGTTCATACATCTGCTTATTTTTTAAAATATCTGTCATGTCATTCGTGTTTATTTTTCTGCTTAATTTAGAACTGTTAGATAGGAAAAAGTTTATTTGATACTAGCCTAACCTAGTACCAGGGTGGGGCGAGATGATAGTACGTTAGGGAAGCTTGGCCTAGCTAAGTGGAACTAGCCGAAGCTACCTCGTCACATCCTAGACTAGTTAGACCAGAGTTTTTCAAAGAGTAAAATAAAGGTATTATTTCTTTAAAAGACATTGTCTAAGGAAAGGGTTGATGATCCAATAAGGCTACGACCAAAGAAGGTCTCTATGCCTCGCCAAGACCTGAAAGCCGATTATTGAAATATACTTTTAAATTATAAATTGATTAAACTCGAATCTAACTCAAGGTCAACCAGTCTATAAATAAATTGAGAAAAATTATTCAAGTATCTTACAATACACTCATAAGGCAACCATGCTTGCTTATACTGTGACACTTAAAAAGGGTGAGATGTTAAGGGCACTAATTAATTGACAAATATTTTTCAAAATCTTTAGGATATTTTCTTAAAAATATATTTTCAAAATAATGTTTAAACATAATAATATTTTATGAATTTCATGCTTGCCTAATTGCTTATCTATAAAAATATATTTTCAAAAATCATATATCTTTTCAAAAATTATTTGACCTACACACTTAGACACAAACCATTTAGGTCAACACTAAAGTCCCTTAAGATACTTAGGTAGAGGTCCTTGTAGTTAACAAGCGTAGCCAGAAGGTGTCAGGTTTAGGGGAGATTTTTTGTTGTTCTTTTAAAAAAAATTATTTTTCAAAATTATGCTTTCTAAAAACATCATTTCAAAAATTATTCTTTTAGAAAATTCAGATCTTTTAAAATAATTTATGCTTTAAAATTTCATCATTTCAAAATACATTCTCGAAAAATGTTTCAAAATCTTATTATATCCTTCAAAATATTTTTCAAAAATTATTTCCTTGAAAACTATAATATTATTTCAAAAATTATTTCGAAAATGTGCTAATTGCTCTTTTGATTTGGATGAACTCTAAAGACACATAGGAAACATCCTTTATGATCTTCAATGATTCCTGTGATTGTGTTAGATTTAGGAGGAGTCCTACTCAAAAGAAATTAATTCTATTTTCTAACCATTTTTTGAAAAATTATTAGATAATTCTTTTCGTTTGAATCAAACCCTAAAACTCAGAGGAAGATCACTTGTAGTCAACAAGCTTTCTAGGACTGTGTCAGTTTAGGAGAAAGTCAAATCAAAAGAACTATTAAATGTTTCAGTAATATTATGTTTTTATACACTATATTTTCAAAATCTTCTTGAAAACATAATATTCTCTTTTCAAAACACTATCTTTTCAAAATTATTATTTTTATAATATTATCAGTCATCAAAAATATTTTGTGAAAATCTTTCCATCTTTTGAACAAAGTCTTTAAAAAAAAATCATCTCATCTTGAGTTGGAAAAGTTTCCAGGACACTTAGGAAAATTTTCTTGTAGTTAACAAGATTTCCTAGGATTGTGTCAGACTGGCAAAGAAGCCAAATCAAGAAAGTGTTCATTTTTCTAAAATATTCATATATGAAAAATCCCTAAGACACATAGGAATTCTCTTGTAGTCAACAAGATTTTTAGGATTGTGTCAGACTTAGGGAAGTTCATATTCTCTTAAATTTATATATTGTTGGTGCAATTTCAGTACTTGTTTTCTTTATACGTTATAAAACAAGTACTTAGTTTTTCAAAAAAAGGTGGAAGAGTTTTGAACATCATTTTTTTCAAAAATTATATAAGTATTTTCAAAAGGAAGAAAGAAATTATCTCAAATGGGAAAGTTACATTTTTTCAAAAATTTTCATTGTTGGCGCAAGTTTTTTCATAATTTTTTGATGTGTGACAAAGGGGGAGAGAAGAGCTTAAGTTAGATTTTTTTTTTAATTTCTCCCAAAGGATTAAACCTAGATTTAACCCTTAGACTCAATCTAACTTAAGATATTGTCAATCACCAAAAAGGGGGAGATTGTTGGTGCAAGATGCATCAATGATGCCTTCCTCTAAGTGTTTCTATGTTTAACAATATACTTAAGTTAGTAACAATATGTGTTAGACAAGGTAAGGGTTAGTCAAAGTGATCAAGGGTCAAACCAAACAGGACCTTATGTTTGGTAGGGTTAACCCAAGATTGATCAAGTTGACAAAGGTTTAGCCAAACAGGATCTGATGTTTGACAGAGTGAACTAGAACCCAGGGTTGGTTAAGGTGACCAAGGGATAGCCAAACAAGACCTGATGTTTGGCAGAGTGATCAAAGCTAGATTTAATCTGGTTTATATACTAAGGTTTGATCAGTTAGAACAAGGGTTAGCTAAACAGAATCTGATGTTTAGCAGAAAACCCAGGGTTGGTCAGTTAGACCAAGGAGTGAGCCAAACAGGACTTGATGTTTGGCAGAAGAGAAGTCTAGCCAGGATTAATATGACTAGCAAAAAGAAGTCTTTATCAAGGTAAAGGAAAGTCCTAGTTAACCTAGGCACGAAGTCCTAGTTCGAGGAATTGTGCACTAAGTCCTGGCCGAGGGTTGGACACCTAAGACCTGACCGAGGGTTGGGCACGAAGACTTGGTTCACGGAATTGGGTACTAAGTCCTGGCCGAGGGTTAGGCACCAAAGACCTCATCGAGGGTTGGGCATGAAGTCCTGGTTCGAGGAATTGGGCACTAATTCCTAGTCGAGGGCTGGGCACCTAAGACCAGACCGAGGGTTGGGTACGAAGACCTGGTTCAAGGAATTGAGCACTAAGACCTAGCCGAGGGTTGGGCACCGAAGTCCTGGTTCGAGGAATTGGGCACGAAGTCTTGGTCTAGGGGATCGAGCAACTTAGCTGAGCCATGACTAAGGACAGAAGTAGAGAAGGGTTGAGGTTCAGACGTCTCGAGATCCGGGAGTCTCGGAGGCTAAGTAAAAGTCCAACCGGAGGAGCCAGTTGGAAAAAGGTAACTTCTCCTGAGAGGACTAGGCAAGGACGCGCTCCCCGAAAAAGGGAACATTAGGCGTCGGTTCGACCTAGGGTTTCATGAGAAATCCAAAAGTCAGAACCAATCTTTAAGGCTAAGATTATCTGTATATTTATCTTGTGTTTGATTGTCTTGCAGGTACCTGGAGTTGGAGGCAAGACGGAAGAGCAAATGTAGGGGAAATGGCACCTGGGAGAAGCATCCAGGGCGCCCCCAAGCTTCAGGGCGCCGCCATGCTTCAGGGCACCCTAAAGGATCCATCCCAGGCACCCTAGATGGTCCCAGGTGCCCTGGATAGCCTGGTTTATCCCTGCACAATGTTCGCGAGTACGGATGAATTTTTGACCATACTGAGGCACCCCAAAGGCCTCTAGGGCACCCTGGATGATACTATAAAAGGGGCTTCAACCCCTCAACTCAGAACAACACTTGCAACATCATTCTAAGCATTGTGAGCAATGATAAAGCGCTAGAAACGAAGCTCTGTGACTAAGGAGGCTCCAGAGAAAGTGCGCTGCACTTCGGACTTCCAGATTGGCCAGACCTTCGACTTTCTTTTTGGTTTGCTTTTATTTTACGCATTAATTTACATATTCTTTGATTGTAAACTTGAACTGTAAGACGAGTATTCTCCGCCTCCGAAAATTTCGGAAAGGAGACCAATAGTGGACTCATGTCGAGTATATAGGCTTTGGACATACTAACCCAGGGGGTCGGGAACCAAGTAAATAAATCCCACGGGTCTCTATTTGTTCTGTCTTTTGTTTTATTATTTTCTGTTGCGCACTAACTCTTTGACTAGAACAAACAAATGACGAGGTTTTCAGAAGATTTTTTGAGTCGATATTCACCCCCCTCTATCGACAACACCGATCTTACAAAATATTCAATTCCACGGTCAGTGCAAAAGGTTTTAACCTTATGTTCCAATTGATTCTAAGCTTGTTCAAATAACAATTAACTCAATCTAATGCTTCAGATTTATGAGAAATCAAATACACATGACCAAAACGTGTGAAGTCATCAATAAATGTAATGAAATAAGAACTTCCATGTCTAGTCTTCATGTTCATTGGACCACAAATATCCGAATGAATCAATTGTAATGGTGATTCAGCCCTAATAGTCTTACCAAACGGTTTCCTAGTTGCTTTTCCACAAGAGAATGCTCACATATAGACAAGTCAACTTTAGCACGAGTGCCAGCAGATCCTCTCTTGCTAATCTATTCATTCTTTCTTGTCCTATATGTCCCAATCTAGCATGACAAACTTCATCATTAACATCAACATCGCTAGTAAGAGCAATGTTTGAAAAACAACCATTATTTCCATAATTATTTGGTTCTACATCAAGAACTATGAAATCGTTTGATATATAATCATATTCAATTAACACAGAGTTAATTTTAAGTTCTACACAATGACTATAAAAGTTCACATAGTAACCCAATTCAAGAAGATAATTAATAGAAATCAGATTCCGTTAAATCTCAAAAGTATACAGGACATCATGCAGAAACAAGGTACGCCCACCACGAAGGTTGAGTTTGCAAGTGTCAATTCCTTTGACTTTAATTCTTGCATTGCTTTCCATATATATCTACTTATTGCCAGCTGGTACCCGACGATACTCCACGTATGTAGCTCGATCACAAGCTACATGGTTCGTTGCTCCTGAATCTATAATCCACAAGGATAAGAATCAGCTAACAACACTGAACTAACAACATAAAGCTCATGAAAAGAAGACAAACATGGATTTAACTTTTTTGGCTCAGTACATTCCTGAGCAAAGTGACCCTTCTTGCCATAGTTGTAGCAAGTCAACTTGCTTTTAGGTTTCTTTCGAAACTTCTTTCCTTTCTTCTTGATTGGGTCTTGCACAGCAGTAGCACCAGCTTCTTTTCCCTTACCCTTTCCTTTCTTGAACCATCTTTTCTTATTCTTGGATGCAGAACATTCAGTTACAAAAGCTTGTTCAGAAATCCTTGTGGGTTCGATTCTCTCCGCCTCCAGTACAATATGGGGTGAGACATTAATGAAAGTCTTGATACTTTCACTGTGAGTAAGGTTCGGTTTCATCGTTTCCCAAGAATCAGGAAGGGAACGAATAACTGCCTAAACCTATTGTTTATCGGTCAACTCATGACCAGCAGCCTTTAGCTCTTGAATTATATTCCCCATTTCTCTCAGATGTTGAGTCATGGTAACATTCGGGCGCTTTTTGTTGGGACCGAGTGCATGTTGACATGGATACGGGTTCGTAATTTTAAAATTTAATTACGTGCAGCGGAAGATTTAGCATAAATAATTTCTCAAATTATTTTAACCACGTATCTAGCATGCAACCTTATGTTGTGGAGACATGATCATACATTTAAAATTTTGTAGAAAGTAAACTAATTTACTTAATACCTCGCGTAACCCGCAGAAAGGGACGAGATCCAACCGTAGCGTCCCTTGGAAGCTCCGCTTTATTCGCGTCCACGCCGAGTTCTCTTCGGGATGACTTCGCAAAGCCACGAGTTTCATGCCGACAAGAACTACTAGATTCTCCAAAGGCACGACTAGAATATCAAGAGAGAGAGATGGAAAACTAACCACCAAACGAAAACGGAATCAAGATTCCGGGAGGAAGGAAGGAGTCGCGAGCCGCTTCTTCTTCTTCTTCGGCACCTTCTTGGTGGAGGTGGCTCACGGCAACCCTAGGGGAGCCCTCTAGGGCCGGCGCCTACTAGAGGAGGGAGAGGGAGAGAAGGAGAGGAAGAGAGGCTAGGCAAGAATCCTTGATCACTTGAATTAAATTCCAAGCCTTGCCTTTGCACCTTTATATACTCTTTATCGCCAAGTCTCCTTTTAACGGAATAAATTTTTCATAAGAAATTTATCTTATAAATTTTCTATGAATTATTCCGTTATGCCAAGTTTTTATTATAACTTAATTTATAATAAAAACAACCATGTCTCCCCTTTTATTATGGAATAAAATTTTACAAGAAATTTATTATAAATTTTTTTTTCTTATCATGGAAAGTCAATTCATAATTGATTTTATAAAATAAAATAAACCAATCCATGGTTCATTTTAATTTCCATAAAAAGAATAAATTTCTATAAATTTCTTTATATAGATTTCTTTATCCATAATTTTATAAAACAAATCACGCTCGATTTATTTTAAATTTAAACCAAACAATTTGGTTTCCCTTTTTATTATGGCCGGCCAAACCAAAGAGGATGGAGACCCTCTTCGGCCGGCCAAATCCAAGCCGTCACCTTACGAATTAAACTCATTTAATTCGTCCAATAAGCCTTCAAAAGACTTAGTCATTTTAAGCTTCCGATGCGTCTCTGATAAATTTAGATTCGACTTATCTCTCTTGATCGAAAAATCCAATTTTCAACTCGTTTTAAATCCCTCGGATTACTCGTAGTGCGTGTGACTAAATAGGCTTTCGATTTATGTTGGCCGTCTATAATCAACCAATTATAGAACGATCATGAGTGACACCTAGTAGTACATCATGACCCCCAATTAATCGAAAGATCAACGGTTGACCTCAGAAATAATTCTTAAACCCTTCAGCAGCTTTAATGAGTCGTGCCTCATTCCCTTCACCATCTTATACCCACTTGGTTCAGGACACGGTCTATGTGTGTCAGTCCCCACTAGGCTGACTACGTCACACCTAGCCCAAGTAGTGTCTTTCTCGTCCAACGGATTCTAATTACTCTCATGTTTCTGAGAGATTCATACTCGGAACATGTGATGCTCTGGCCAGAGGCTTCGAGTAACAATCCAACGATAGGCCTTGGGTATACATCTCCTCGCAAGGAGTGGTGAATCCTTTGTAGGCTGTTCAAACATCTTCGGCCACTTCGGCTTACACCCAATCATCCTGGGTCCACACCTCCTTGGAGATGCTTGCTTAAGATGTCAAAGTATAAGTCTTCATGACCATGATGACTTGAACACCGCAAGTCAAAGGAATATCGCACTTAGGCTGCAGTAAGAACTTCATTGACATATCTATATGTAGATTACCATATGAAGTTTTACAGCTAGTCACTCCAATGAACTAGTTCCCTTAACTAGCATTCATATCTATCTCCGGACATCCCAATGTCACCAGCCAGTGAGAATCAGCTGATTAGAGAATAACCCATGCTAGTCTCCACAGAATTGATAGTGTCCGTATTTATCAATTCATCGACTAGGGACAATGTAGAGATAATCACTAGTTGTGAATTCATCACAAATTCTCTCATGCTGTAAATTGTATTGCGGACATTCAGTAAGTGAGTTTAAGATCTCAATCAAATACACGAACATGTATATTCAAATAGTGAATATTCATTTATTAAAGTAAATGATTACAATCATAAGGCGATTGCCTTAGGACACTTCTCTCATATTAGTAACACTTTTTACAACTGTCAAACTTGATTATCAGTTGGCGAAGCTTGTTTATGTTGGATTGAGAAGAACGATAGAGGGGGGGGTGAATATCGTAAAATGTTTGGATTTGTAAAAGAGAATTAGCAGCGGAAATAAATAAATGAAACACACGCGAACACCAAGATTTTACTTGGTTCGGAGTCGCGGTTGGCTCCTACTCCAAGGCCCACGAACGTTGACCGTTTACTGCGGGCAATTATATATGTGCGCAAAAATAGTTTACAAAATGTATTACAAGAATAGTTCAGTAAACTTAAAAGCGGCTCTTCGTTACCGACGTCCGGTGTAGATTGTATTTTCGGAGCAGAGGGACGTCGTCGACACTTGTATCTCGAGTCGGGAGGTTTCCGGAGCAGAGCGTGGGAGTAGAAGAGCGTGAATGCGTTGGAAGAATTGTTGTTGCAAGCCTTGGGGTCGAGGGGGATTTTTATAGCCTCCTGGGGCGCCCTGAACGTTGGGGGTGCCCTGCCCCCCCACGTGTCATCCGATCCGAGCAACTCTTGGTCAGCCCTTATCCCACTCAAATAGGGCTGAGGGTTGACTGTGGGGGCCGACCTCTGGGGCGCCCGAACTTGACCCTTTCAGCGGACTTCTCGGCTGGATGAAAGTTATCCGCTTCGTTGGCTTGAGTGCGGGGAGCCCTGGGCACTGGGGGCGCCCGGGAGCACGGGGGCGCCCGGGAGAACGGGAACGCCCGGGAGCACGGGGACGTCCGGGAGCACGGGGACGCCCTAGAGCACGGGGGTGCCCCGTCTAGTAAGCTACCGAAGCACTTCTTTGCTTCACTTGTTTTGTATTGGCCTTGGGGATGCCCTGCTCAGCTACTTGCCTCTCTCCTTTGGGCATTCTGAGCTGCAGGCACACGTTCCTCTCTCCTTTGGGCTTGTGCAATAGCTCCATTGTTGTCGCAGTAAACCGGTATTGTTTCATCAATGGTTGGAACCACACCAAGTTTCGAGACAAACTTCTTGATCCAGACTGCTTCTTTTGCTGCTTCCGAAGCCGCAATATATTCCGCTTCCGTGGTAGAATCCGCTACAGTGTCTTGCTTGGAACTCTTCCAACTTATTTCGCCTCCATTCAAAGTAAATACGTATCCAGACTGAGATTTGGAGTCATCCTTATCTGTCTGGAAACTGACATCTGTATACCCATGTATTACCATATCTCCTTCTCCATATATTAGGAACACATCCTTAGTTCTTCTTAAGTACTTAAGGATTGTCTTGACAGCCGCCCAATGATCCATTCCTGGATCAGACTGGTATCTGCTCGTGACGCTCAGAGCATATGATACATCGGGTCTAGTACATAACATAGCATACATGATAGATCCTATCGCGGATGCATAAGGAATCTTATTCATGCAAATCCTCTCGTCTTCTGTGCGCGGACACATAGACTTTGAAAGGTTGATCCCATGCCTGATGGGAAGGTAACCTTTTTTGGATTCCGACATGCTAAACCTTTTTAGTACTCGGTCTATATACGTAGACTGCGAAAGACCAAGCAACCATTTTGATCTATCTCTATAGATTCTAATCCCAAGGATATAGGTTGCTTCTCCCAGGTCTTTCATGGAGAAAGTTTTGGAAAACCAAATTTTAACCGACTGTAAGACTAATATATCGTTTCCTATAAGTAATATGCCATCGACATATAACACTAGGAATACGACTGCACTCCCACTAACCTTCTTGTACACACAAGGTTCGTCAGGATTTTGTGAGAAATCAAACTCTTTGATTGTCTCATCAAAACGGATGTTCCAGCTCCTGGATGCTTGCTTCAGTCCATATATGGATCGTCGAAGCTTGCATACTTTGGTCTTATCAACCGATGTGAAACCTTCAGGTTGTATCTGTTGGATCGAGAAAACCGATAGAGGGGGGGGGGGTGAATATAAAAAATCATTTTTCGGAAAACTTAGAGCAAGTACGCAGCAGAAATTAAGAATAACAACACAGAGACACGGTCGATTTTACTTGGTTCGGAGCCTGGGTCGACTCCTACTCCAAGTCCCACTGTCGTTGACCATTTACTTTGGGCAATTCTATATAGGGCGCAAATAGTTTACAAAAGATTATTACATAATTAAGTACAGTAAACTTAAATTGCTCTTTTACCGATGTCCGGGGTAGATCGACTTTTTCGGAGCAGCGAGACGTCGTCGGCTCGAGTTGGAAGGATTCCGAGGCGAAGCGCGAGAGCAGAAGAGCGTAGAAGCGTTGATTGGAAGTTGTTCTTGAAGCTTGGGGTCGAGGGGCCTTTAAATAGCCCTGGGGTCGCCCGGATCGTCGGGGGCGCCCCCCACGTGGCATTTGATCCGGGTTGATCTCGGTCAGCTTCTGATCCCTTTGACTTTGGGATCAGCTTTGACCGGGGTGCCCGGAGCGCTCGGGGCGCCCGGGTTGACCGGGTCAAACTTTATCCCTTGATTTGCTGGCTTGCACTTCGATGCTTTCTGTTGGGGGCACCCGGAGCGCTGGGGGCGCCCGGGAGCAGCGGGGGCGCCCGCAGGATGTACTGTCGAAGCGTGCTTTTTTACTTGTGTGTTTTGTGTTCACCTTGGGGGCGCCCGGGACACTTCGGGCGCCCTGGTCAGCTGTTGCCTCACTCCTTTGAGGCTCTCTGATCTGCAGACACTCGTTCCTTCGGTCCTACATCCAGGGTTAGTCCAAAACACAACAAAACAACAAGTGGTTAGTTTATACTGCCTTAGCTGTCTTGGTTCTGACTTTGGGTCTCCAAAATGGAACCCTAGGTCGAACCGACGCCTACTGTTCCCTCGACGGGGAACGCGTCCTCACCTACTCCTCTTGGGAGAGTGTACCTGATGCCAACCGTTCCTCTGGTTGGACTTTTGCCTGATGGTCCTTTGCCAGGTCTTCGATGCCGAGCTGTCCTTCGCCCGGTGCCTAGCATTCCTTCGCTAGGGCTTCACTCCCAAGCTATCCTTCGCCTGGCGCCTAGCATTCCTTCGCTAGGTCTTGGATGCTGGCAGTCCTTCGCCAGTTGCCTAGCAGTCCTTCGCTAGGACTTGGATACTGGCAGTCCTTCGGCAGGAGCCTAGCAGTCCTTCGCTAGGGCTTTGTATCCTGCACACTTAAGTGACATGTTAGATAACAAGTAAGACTTAACTTTTGAACCATGTTGCCATTATCAAAACACAGGTTTGACTTTGGTGCTTTCTGCACCAACAGTATCATGTATACATCCTCAAGCAGGTTTCCATTAAGGAAAGCTATTTTCACATCCATTTGCCATATCTCATAATCATAATGAGCTGCTATGGCTAGGAGCATCCGAATGGATTTAAGCATAGCTACTGGCGAATAGGTTTCGTCATAATCAATTCCTTGTTTCTGACGATATCCTTTTGCCACTAATCTAGCCTTAAAGGTAACAACATTACCTTCCATGTCGGTTTTCTTCTTGAAAACCCACTTGCACCCTATGGGCTTAATCCCTTCAGGTGGGTTAACCAAGTCCCATACTTGATTTTCGTACATGGAATCCATTTCCGACTTCATGACTTCAAGGCATTTGTCCCTTTTTGAACTTTTCAGAACATCTTCATAACTGATAGGTTCGTCATCGCTTATGAGTAACACGTCGTTCGATTCACTTATGAGAAATCCGTATCTCTCTGGAATATTGCGTGTCCTATCAGACCTACGAAGAGGTGGTGTTGTTTTAGGTTCAACTGGTAGCTCATCATTATGAGTTATTGGTTGTGGGTCTAGACTAGGTGTCTCTGTAATGTCTATTGGAGTTTCTTAAACTTCATCAAGTTCAATGCCACTCCCACTGTTTTCTTGTAAAAGAAATTCTTTTTCCAGAAATACAGCATGCCTTGAAACAAACACTTTTTGTTCCAAGGGATGATAGAATTGGTAACCCTTTATTTCCTTAGGGTATCCAATAAATAGACATTTATCAGACTTAGCATCCAATTTGTCTGATACAGTCCGCTTCACATAAGCATGACAACCCCATATCTTAAGGTGAGTTAAGTGAGGTTTCTTACTATTCCACGTCTCATATGGAGTAGTAGAGACTACCTTGGTCGGGACTCTGTTTAGCAAGTAAACAGCTGTCTTAAGTGCATAGCCCCAAAAGGATTTTGGAAGAGTTGCATGATTCATCATGGATCTAACCATGTCCATCAAGGTTCGGTTACGCCTCTCAGATACACCATTATGCTGTGGTGTATATGGCGGAGTCCATTGAGACAATATCCCATTGTCCCTAAGATAATCTTGAAACTCTTGACTCAAGTATTCACCACCCCGATCGGATCGAAGTATCTTAATACTTTTGCCAAGCTGTTTCTCTACTTCATTTCTGAACTCTTTGAATTTCTCAAAAGCTTCAGATTTGTGTTTCATCAAGAACACATACCCGAATCGTGAGTGATCATCGATAAAGGTAATAAAGTAGCTATAGCCTCCTTGTGCAAGAGTTGACATTGGTCCACATACATCAGTATGTATTAGACCAAGAAATTCTCCCACTGGATTACCTTTTCCGGAAAAGGGTAATTTAGCCATCTTGCCTTTTAAGCACGATTCGCATGTATCAAATGAACCGGGTTCAAATGATTCCAGAATTCCACATCGGTGTAATTTGGTCATGCGTTTCTTACTTACATGGCCAAGACGACAATGCCACGTATAGGAGTCTATTCGATTATCTATTCGAGCACGTTTGTTGCTAACTTCGATATTGAAAACGTCACCGGATAAATCTAACGTGTAGATACCATTGCACAAAGTTCCAGTCCCATAAAGAACGCCATTTAAAGTTATGTAACAACAATTGTTACTAAAAGTTAAATGATAACCCTTTTTATTCAAACATGAAATAGATACAATGTTCTTTATTAACGAAGGAACAAAATAACAATTATCCAATTCTAAAACACGTCCAGTAGGGAGCTTTAGCAAATATGTTCCGATGGCAACAGCAGCAATCTTTGCTCCATTTCCAACTCGCAAATTCGCTTCTCCCTTGACGAGTCTTCTTCTATTCCTTAGCCCCTGTATGTCATTACATATATGTGAGCTACACCCAGTGTCAAGTACCCAGGTGGTTGAGGAAAAAGAGTGACATTCAATAATGAAGATACCTGAAGAGGATGGGGCATCGGATGCCTTTTTCTTCAAGGACTCAAGATAAACCTTGCAGTTTCTTCGCCAGTGACCCTCCTTGCCGCAGTGATGGCAAGTGCCTTTTGGTGTCTTTTCAGTCTTTTTGGCCTTTTTCTTCTTTCCCTTATTCTGTTCTTTGGCCTTCCTCTTAGAACCTTTCTTCGAGGAACCAACTAATAGTACCGTCTTCTGATTCTGCTTCACAGAAGGCTCTATAGTCTTTAGCAGGTTGAGCAACTCAGGAATGGTAGTCTCCAGCTTGTTCATCCGATAGTTCATCACAAATTATGAATAACTTTTGGGCAAACAATGCATAATTAAGTCAATACTTAGTTCATGATCCATTACAAAACCGAGTGTGCTCAGTCGCTCAATATACCCCAACATCTTCAACACAAACTGTGAAACAGAAGTGCCTTCCTGCATCTTAGAGGTGAAGAGGAGTCTGGAGACCTCGAACCTTTCGGATCTCGCCTGCTCGTCAAATAACTCATGAAGATGGAAGATGATCGTATAAGCATCCATATGCTCATGCTGCTTTTGCAGCTCAGGTACCATAGCGGCTAGCATGATTCAACTCGCAAGTTCAGAATCGATCACATGTTTCTGATAGGCCACTAACTGGTCTGGAGTTGCATTTTCTGGAGGACGGTTGGGAAGTTGATCTTCAAGGACATAAGCAAGCTTCTCTGCCTTGAGGACTATCCTCAGGTTTTGAAGCCAGTTCATGAAGTTTGGCCCAGTCAGTTTATTGGTGTCCAAAATGGAACGCAAATTCAGAGAAGACATGATCGAGCGATTATCCTAGAAATACAAATTGAGCTTATGTGAGAAGAATGATAAAGAATGCATCAACATACATTAATTAAATCCTATTTATTTTTCAAATTGAATAACCCTTTTTATCAATTCGGGAGATCGTAGGAACATCTCCAAATAGGTTGATATCCAACCATAGATAAGAACAACCATGGCTGTGGCCATCAAGTTATTCTTAGCTATGAAGGTAGGTAATTATACCGATTACATATCACATATATGTAACTATCACTTTATGCTATCAACTAATTGAATATTTGCATAAATCATTGGGTTGTTAACTCATTAACAAGTATGCAACATTATACATAGCACCCAACTGCACCTCTCTTTACATCGACCTTGGCTGTGGCACAACAAATCGATGCTCCAAGCTTAAGGCTGACCCATTAATCAAGAAATAGTTTTAATATGGTTGGAGCTCATTCAACCGTTTAGTCAGGCTTGGATGTGTCCAACAACCAAAACTAAGGATTGACCTCTGACTCCAACTATATTAATCATAAACTAATTCCATGGTTTGAACATGTTGAGGTTCAAGCCGGGCATGGATGTGTCCATCAACCCAAACGAGAAACAAAACTCCGGTTCTAACCATATTAATGGAAGGTGTTGGCCTTAATATTTTGTAAGGGGTTTTGGGTCTCATCCTTTCTTTTCTAAGCACATTCATGACATATAATTATGTCATGTACTAACGATTTCCTTAATAAAGTATGTATGTGACTTAATTTATCAAGTCTCATTAATTGAATTAGGAACCGGATTTCCTAATTCTAATTTCATACTTTATTCAAGGAATTGTTTTGGGAAACAATTTCCTAAATTGTCATAATCAATTTCGGAAATAATATGTTTAAGACTTTGATTTCTCTAAATCAAATCTTATTAAATTAAGAGACAGATTCCCTTAATTCAACCACATATTATTTTCATGAAAATCTCTTTTAAGAAAACTCTATAGGAAACCATTTTCCTAATTAATTTTGGAGACAACAATATGTAAGAGCATCACCTCTTAAATCAAATAAGGAAATTATCGTTTGAGAATCACCTCAAAATTTTCAAGATTTGATTACATATTTTATTTATGGATCTATTAATTTCAACAAATTATTTTCTTTGGGTGGCTCCCCGAGGCTCAGATACCCAAAAAAAAGAAATTTGTTGTAAATCTAATTTGGTCCGCTCCCCGAGGCGTAACCAAATTAAACATGACAATTTTATTCAAAATAGGAAATTAAATTACAACAACTAACTTTAAATTGGACGGCTCCCCGAGGCTCAATCCAAAATAAAGAATTTTGTTGATAATTTAAAACCAATTCGAATTTAATTGTCAATTAATAATCCATAAATTTGTCTAAACTTTCTTGAAAGAAAGTGCCCAAAATCGCGAGATTTCATAATAGGTTTTCAGAATAATTGTAAGTTTCTGGTACAAAGAAAACTTACATATTTCCAAAGTTGGAAAATTTCCAAAATAGGAAATTTCCAAAATTGGAAAGTTTCCAAAAATGGGAAGTTTTCACAATTATTATAAAATTTCAGAAACAAGGATATTTCAAAGGTTTACGAAATTTCATGAGGATTTCCAAACATTGAAATTCCTAAATCTAAAATTTATCATAATTGGAAAGTTTCCATAATTGGAAAATTTTTTCAAAATTGAGATCATGATAAAGTTTTTCGTAAAACAATTATATGATTATGTCGAACACTAACTGGCTCTGATACCACTGTTGGGACCGGGTGCATGTTGACATGGATACGGGTTCGTAATTTTAAAATTTAATTACGTGCAGCGGAAGATTTAGCATAAATAATTTCTCAAATTATTTTAACCACGTATCTAGCATGCAACCTTATGTTGTGGAGACATGATCATACATTTAAAATTTTGCAGAAAGTAAACTAATTTACTTAATACCTCGCGTAACCCGCAGAAAGGGACGAGATCCAACCGTAGCGTCCCTTGGAAGCTCCGCCTCTATTCGCGTCCACGCCGAGTTCTCTTCGGGATGACTTCGCAAAGCCACGAGTTTCGTGCCGACAAGAACTACTAGATTCTCCAAAGGCACGACTAGAATATCAAGAGAGAGAGATGGAAAACTAACCACCAAACGAAAACGGAATCAAGATTCCGGGAGGAAGGAAGGAGTCGCGAGCCGCTTCTTCTTCTTCTTCGGCACCTTCTTGGTGGAGGTGGCTCACGGCAACCCTAGGGGAGCCCTCTAGGGCCGGCGCCTACTAGAGGAGGGAGAGGGAGAGAAGGAGAGGAAGAGAGGCTAGGCAAGAATCCTTGATCACTTGAATTAAATTCCAAGCCTTGCCTTTGCACCTTTATATAGTAGCCTCTTTATCGCCAAGTCTCCTTTTAACGGAATAAATTTTTCATAAGAAATTTATCTTATAAATTTTCTATGAATTATTCCGTTATGCCAAGTTTTTATTATAACTTAATTTATAATAAAAACAACCATGTCTCCCCTTTTATTATGGAATAAAATTTTACAAGAAATTTATTATAAAATTTTTTTTTCTTATCATGGAAAATCAATTCATAATTGATTTTATAAAATAAAATAAACCAATCCATGGTTCATTTTAATTTCCATAAAAAGAATAAATTTCTATAAATTTCTTTATATAAGTTTCTTTATCCATAATTTTATAAAACAAATCACGCTCGATTTATTTTATAATTTAAACCAAACAATTTGGTTTCCCTTTTTATTATGGCCGGCCAAACCAAAGAGGGTGGAGACCCTCTTTGGCCGGCCAAATCCAAGCCGTCACCTTACGAATTAAACTCATTTAATTCGTCCAATAAGCCATCAAAAGACTTAGCCATTTTAAGCTTCCGATGCGTCTCTGATAAATTCAGATTCGACTTATCTCTCTTGATCGGAAAATCCAATTTTCAACTCGTTTTAAATCCCTCGGATTACTCGTAGTGCGTGTGACTAAATAGGTTTTCGATTTATGTTGGCCGTCTATAATCAACCAATTATAGAACGATCATGAGTGGCACCTAGTAGTACATCATGACTCCCAATTAATCGAAAGATCAACGGTTGACCTCAGAAATAATTCTTAAACCCTTCAGCAGCTATAATGAGTCGTGCCTCATTCCCTTCACCATCTTATACCCACTTGGTTCAGGACACGGTCTATGTGTGTCAATCCCCACTAGGCTGACTACGTCACACCTAGCCCAAGTAGTGTCTTTCTCGTCCAACGGATTCTAATTACTCTCATGTTTCTGAGAGATTCATACTCGGAACATGTGATGCTCTGGCCAGAGGCTTCGAGTAACAATCCGACGATAGGCCTTGGGTATACATCTCCTCGCAAGGAGTGGTGAATCCTTTGTAGGCTGTTCAAACATCTTCGGGCACTTCGGCTTACACCCAATCATCCTGAGTCCACACCTCCTTGGAGATGCTTGCTTAAGATGTCAAAGTATAAGTCTCCATGACCAAGATGACTTGAACACCGCAAGTCAAAGGAAAATCGCACTTAAGCTGCAGTAAGAACTTCATTGACATATCTATATGTAGATTACCATATGAAGTTTTACAGCTAGTCACTCCAATGAACTAGTTCCCTTAACTAGCATTCATGTTTATCTCCGGACATCCCAATGTCACCAGCCAGTGAGAATCAGCTGATTAGAGAATAACCCATGCTAGTCTCCACAGAATTGATAGTGTCCGTATTTATCAATTCATCGACTAGGGACAATTTCAATACTTCACAATTGCACATGTAGAGATAATCACTAGTTGTGAATTCATCACAAATTCTCTCATGCTGTGAATTGTATTGTGGACATTCAGTAAGTGAGTTTAATATCTCAATCAAATACACGAACATGTATACTCAAATAGTGAATATTCATTTATTAAAGTAAATGATTACAATCATAAGGCGATTGCCTTAGGACACTTCTCTCATATTACTAACACTTTTTACAACTATCAAACTTGATTATCAGTCGACGAAGCTTGTTTATGTTGGATTGAGAAGAACGATAGAGGCGGGGGTGAATATCATAAAATGTTCGGATTTGTAAAAGAGAATTAGCAGCGGAAATAAATAAAGTGAAACACACGCGAACACCACGATTTTACTTGGTTCGGAGTCGCGGTCGGCTCCTACTCCAAGGCCCACAGACGTTGACTGTTTACTGCGGGCAATTATATATGTGCTCAAAAATAGTTTACAAAATGTATTACAAGAATAGTTCAGTAAACTTAAAAGCGGCTCTTCGTTACCGACGTCCGGTGTAGATTGTATTTTCGGAGCAGAGGGACGTCGTCGGCGCTTGTATCTCGAGTCGGGAGGTTTCCGGAGCAGAGCGTGGGAGTAGAAGAGCGTGAATGCGTTGGAAGAATTGTTGTTGCAAGCCTTGGGGTCGAGGGGGATTTTTATAGCCTCCTGGGGCGCCCTGAACGTTGGGGGCGCCCCGCCCCCCCACGTGTCATCCGATCCTAGCAACTCTCGGTCAGCCCTTATCCCACTCAAATAGGGCTGAGGGTTGACTGTGGGGGCGCCCTGGTTGACCCTTTCAGCAGGCTTCTCGGCTGGATGAAAGTTATCCGCTTCGTTGGCTTGAGTGCGGGGCGCCCTGGGCACTGGGGGCGCCCGGGAGCACGGGGGCGCCCGGGAGCACGGGGACGCCCGGGAGCATGGGGACGCCCGGGAGCACGGGGGCGCCCCGTCCAGTAAGCTACCGAAGCACTTCTTTGCTTCACTTGTTTTGTATTCGCCTTGGGGGCGCCCGGGACACTGGGGGCACCCTGCTCAGCTACTTGCCTCTCTCCTTCGGGAATTCTGAGCTGCAGGCACACGTTCCTTCGATCCTGCATCCAGGGTTAGTCCAAAACAATATGAAGCAATAGAGTATTAGGTTTATACAACCTTAGCTGTCTTGGTTCTGACTTTGAGTCTCCAAAATGGAGCCCTAGGTCTAACCGACGCCTACTATTCCCTCGATGGGGAATGCGCCCTCACCTACTCCTCTTAGGAGATTTTACCTATTGCCAACCGGCTCCTCCGGTTGGACTTTTGCCCAGCAGTCCTTCGCCAGGTCTTTAGAACCAGGCAGTCCTTCGCCTGGTGCCCAGCAGTCCTTCGCCAGATCTTCGGTTCCAAGCTGTCCTTCGCCTGGTGCCTAGCAGTCCTTCGCTAGGGCTTTGTATCCTTGCATTCTTTTGCCAGGTGCATAGCAGTCCTTTGCTAGGGCTTTGTATCCTTGCATTCTTTTGCCAGGTGCATAGCAGTCCTTCGCTAGGGCTTTATATCCTGGCATTCCTTCGCCAGGTGCCTAGTAGTCCTTCGCTAGGGCTTTGTATCCTGGCATTCCTTCGCCAGGTGCCTAGCAGTCCTTCGCTAGGCCTTTGTTTCCTGGCAGTCCTTCTCCAGGTGCCTAGCAGCCCTTCGCTAGGACTTTGTTTCTTGGCAGTCCTTCGCCAGGTGCCTAGCAGCCCTTCGCTAGGACTTTTCCTGCACACTTGAGTAACATTGTTAGATCACCAATAATACTTAACTTTAAACCCTTTGCCAATATCAAAACAAGGTTCGATATGGTGCTTCCTGCACCAACAATCTCCCCCTTTTGGATTTATGGCAACACAATTCAAAGTTAAGTAGAAATTACAATAGTTTAAGCAAGAAGGTTAAGACTAATAAAACATAGCAATTCTGAACAGTAAAAAGTCTACAACCAATGTAATTTTTGAAAAAAATTCTCATACTCCCCCTGAATAATTGTGTTATAAAACAACAATTAACTTAACTCTTAACTTTGACCTTTCCTCCCCCTTTGACATATATCAAAAAATATTCATGGGTGAACAACATATGTAACAGGGATTTTTGAGTTTTTCTAAGTGCTTCATGTTTTTGACAAAGTGTTTTTCAAAAAATAGAGTAAAAGCATTTTCACAAAAAAAATATTTTACCCTTAGACAATTTTTCATTTTGAAAAGTTTGCAAGCCTAAATTTTGTTCAACAAGTTTTACCTACAAGGTTTTGCAAAACGAATTTTATTTAGGCAAAATTTTGAAGCCAAATTTTCCTAAAAAGAGTTTTAGGAAAAAATTTGCTAAAATTTTCAACAGGTTTTTGCTCAGACAAATTTTGTTTTTAAAAAAAAATTACTTAAAAAAACATGCACTTAAAAATTTTGAAACAATTAGAAATTTTGAAGCACCTTTTGAAAAAAGTGATAAAAATTAGATAAAATTTCTTTTTCTCTTTCTTTCTCTCCCCCTTAATGTGAAACTCTTTTCCTTATGTTTTAGACCATTTCTAAGATAAACTTTCAAAAAAAAAAAGAAAAAGTTTAAGGAAGAATTTAATTTCACTTTTTCTACTCTCCCCCTTGGCCATATATCAATAAAGAACTTTTGAAAAATATATTTTAAAAGAAATTTTAAAATTTATGTATCAGAGCTTATGAGTCTTGAAAACATAAATATTTGAGTGAGAAAATAATGTCAATAATGAAGAATTGATGCTAAAAAGAATTGGAGTCAAGTATATATTTTCATTGAGTCCATGCATGACACGAAAAAAATATTTAACTAATAAGTTTACTTGTTTTGGCTATTTTGAAAAATGCAAGTACTTCAAAAGATATTAAGCTTTTTGAGTGATGCATGTACTCTGTATTTTTGAAAAATATAAGTCACTTTGAAAGATATTATGCATTTTGGAAAATATAAGTATTATTTGAGAAATATGCATTTTTGAAAAATATACAAGTACTTTTGAAAACAGATTGAGCCTTTTTGGAAAGTCTAAGTACTGTTTTTGAAAACTATTAGACTTTGAAAAATATAAGCAATTTTTGAAAAGTATTATGCATTTTGAAAACATAATATTTTACTTGACTAGGTTTCTTTTTCAGTCTGACACAATCCTAGAAAACCTTGTTAACTACAAGGACATTTTCCTAAGTGTCCTGGAAAATTTTCAAACTCAAGTAAATATTATTTTTAAACAGAATTTTGATAATCCAAAATGATAGTACTTTGAAAATATATGCTAGTGCATTTTAAAAAAAAACATGTGTGAACCTTTGAAGACACAATATTTTACTTGATTTGGTTTATCTTTCAGTCTGACACAATCATAGGAAACCTTGTTGACTACAAGGATATTTCCTAAGTGTCCTGGAAATTTCTCCAACCCAAGTAAATATTATAAAAATAATTTCATAAGCCACAAGAATTTTGAGAAATAAAATAATAGTCTTTTGAAAGAAAAATTATTTAAGTTTTCAAAAGGATGTTAAACGTGCAGTGCATGAAAACATATAATTTTAAGAATGTTCAATAATTCTTTTAATTTGATCTCCCCTAAACTTGACCCAGTCCTAGGAAGCTTGATGACTACAAGCGATCTTCCTCTGAGTTTTAAGGTTTGATTTAAATTATAAGAATTATATAATAACTTCAAAACAAATAATTCCAAAACAATTCAGAAATTCTTCTTTTGACTCAAACTCCCCCTAAATTTGACACATCCTAGGAGTCCTTGTAGATCATGAAGTGGACCTTCCTCTGTGTTTTTAGGGTTTATTAAAATCAAAAGAATAATTTTGAATAACCTTCTGAGTATGATAACTTTTAAGGAGATAAATTTTTGAAAACACAACTTGAAATGAAGATAATTTTTAAAGCATGAGCCCCAAAAAAATTTTGAAATGATAATGGTTCTTCAAAGAGATAGTAATATACCACGGTTTTTGAGCCAATTTTTGAAAACCTTATTTTGAGATGATAATAAGTTTTAGAGCATAAGGTTTTTGAAAAATCTAAATTTTTCGAAAAAGGTTAAGAAGAACTCCCCCTGTATTCGACACAGACTGAGTTTTATCTATGTTCCTTAAGGGATTTCAGTGTTGACAAGGTTTGACAATGTTGACTAGGGTTGACTATGTTGACTAGGGTTGACCAAGTTTAACTCAGTTGACTATGTTTGACCAATTAATAACCAAATCAAACAAGCCCTAGATTCTATTAAAATGAGTCTTTTTAACATGAAATTCAATATATACTTTTTTTTAAAAAAAGTTAGAGATGAAAAAGTAGGGTACAGTAAACTGAATTTACTTGAAAAATAGAGATAATTTTGAATAACTTTAGAAAACAATTTTTATTTGAAAGGATATGATTTATGCTTTTAAGTCCTAGATGTCTACCCAGTTCTACGTGGTCAATCATGTTAACCTTATGGGTTGTGTGAGACAAATATTTAATTTTAAAAAATGGTTACCTTTGAAACATGTGTTAAATCTAAGATTTAATTGAACTTTGTGTTAGATTCAAATCTAACAATAGTAAAGTGAATTTGATTTTCAGTAATTGGCTTCCAGGTCTTGGCGAGGCACTAGGCCTTCTTTGGCCATAGCCTTATTGGATCATCAACCCTTTCCTTGACAAAGCCTTTTATAGAAAATTCATCTTCAAGTTACTTCTTGAAAGATTTTGGTCTAACTAGTTTGGGTCTTGGATCGGTAGCTTCGGCTAGTTCTACCATAAAGGTTTCCCTAACGTACTATCATCTCACCTCCACCCAATACTATGTTGTTCAAATTTCAATTAAATCATTTTAGTCCTTAAACTAACCAATCCTAATTTTAAGCAAAAAAAAATAAAAAGAAACACACAATTAAAGCAAACAATTTTCTAAGTAAGGTCACAATTGGAGTAATACTCCGGATTTTCAAAATCAGCAAGATTATGAATTAAATTTTCTAATATATTGACCTTATGTTTTAGGTTTTCATTTTCCTGTTTCAATTTTGTGAAATTTGTCTTAATTAATTTACATGAATCAATCACATTATTCAAGGTAAATACCGGATTTTCAAATACTGTAAATTTACCTTTGTCGATTGTTTGTCCGGGATTCTTGGTAGCTCTGTTATCTGTGCATTTACCTTTGTAATGCCCGAACTCCTGGCACTTGAAGCATTGGATGCTACTTTTGTCCTTTCGTGCTTTTGGAACTGGTTCCTTTGTCGCCGTTGGTGGTGTCGTTCTTATCTTACGAGTAGGACACCTACTTCTGTAGTGCCCTCTCTCCCTGCATGTGTAACAGATTACATGATTTTTCAAATTTGAATTTACAAATTTAACTTTTGATTCCTTATTCGGAATCTCCCCCTTGAATCTTGCCGCCTCGGATCTAGGCTCATCTTCTGATTCTGTGTCTGAGTCGGACTCGGGTACCGGTTGAAGCTCCTTTGGTGGTTCTTTTAGAGTTTTCCCTGCAATAGAATTTACACCTTCCTCGACCATTACAGTATCTGTTTGATTATTTAATTTTAATTTTGAAAAGAATTCGAAATCAGTTACTGTCTCAATCAATTCGTCGTCTGATTCTGGTTCGATTTCGACTTTGGATTCGGGTTCAGACTCTAACTCGGTTGTTTGTGCTTGGACTGAGAGTGTAAGATATCTTAGGTGATCTTCTTCTTCTTCGTCCGATTCCTCTGACGATTCGGACAACACACCTTCTGAGTCCTCGATGTTGTATGTCTCTTCATGTAGGTTAATCAGTTTTTCCCACATCTCTTTAGCACATTCGAATGGTCCAATCTGCTTGAGTACTTCTTTTGTTATGCCGCATTGTAGGATTGCAGTTGCCCTTGCATCTGTCTCAATCATGTTGAGTGTTGGTTCATCTAATTTGTCCCAGGCGAGTGCTATCCCATCTTCTGTGGGGAATCTAATCCCCATTTGGATTATTATCCATAAATCCATATTAGTTTTCAAATGAGACTCCATTTGAGCCTTCCAGAATCTGAAATTTTTGCCAGAGAATAGAGGTGGACGAAAGCTATTCCATTCTTGATTGGCCATTTAAGATGATCCTTGCACACAAAAGAAATACCAGAAGTGTACCAAGACTTGGTCTTGGATTAGTAGTGTGGGAAAAAAATAACCCAAACTAAATATTGCACGAATTTCAAGGTAAAATATTAAAATAATAAAATTTTGACAAATTTTTGAAAATATTAGCTTTATCAATTAATGATGAAAAGGTAAGACTTTAATGTTTGGGAGAAAATTTGCTCAAATTAAGGTAGCATGATTTTCGAGAAAAATAATATTAAAATAATAAAAAAAAGTTTATGACAAATTTTCAAAAATTGATTATTTTATCAATTCTGACTTATGGTGAAAAAATGAGAATTTAAAATTGAAAAAGGCGTAAATCCCACAGATATTATTTATAAAAAAAATGAGAATTTAAAAATGAGAATTTAAAATTTAAATTCACCCACAGATATTATTTATAAAAAAAAGTTGAGTGGTGTTGCACCAACCTCGATTAACGAAAAAGAAATGAAATAAAATAAAAAATTCGTAAATCCGAAAAAAAACTCTCAAATTGGTAGTTGCACCAAATTTGAGCTTCCCCGCTCTGATACCACTTGTTGGATCGAGAAGAACGATAGAGGGGGGTGAATATCGTAAAACGTTCGGATTTGTAAAAGAGAATTAGCAGCGAAATAAATAAAGTGAAACACACGCGAACACCACGATTTTACTTGGTTCGGAGTCGCGGTCGGCTCCTACTCCAAGGCCCACGATCGTTGACCGTTTACTGCGCGCAATTCTATATGTGCGCAAAAATAGTTTACAAAATGTATTACAAGAATAGTACAGTAAACTTAAAAGCGGCTCTTCGTTATCGACGCCCCGTGTAGATTATATTTTCGGAGCAGAGGGACGTCGTTGGCGCTTGTATCTCGAGTCGGGAGGTTTCCGGAGCAGAGCGTGGGAGTAGAAGAGCGTGAATACGTTGGAAGAATTGTTGTTACAAGCCTTGGGGTCGAGGGGGCTTTTTATAGCCTCCCGGGGCGCCCTAAACGTTGGGAGCGCCCCCCACGTGTCATTCGATCCGAGCAACTCTCGTCAGCCCTTATCCCACTCAAATAGTGTTGAGGGTTGACTGTGGGGGCGCCCGGGACGCTGGGGGCGCCCTGGTTGACCCTTTCAGCAGTGTTCTCGGCTGGATGAAAGTTATCCGCTTCGTTGGCTTGAGTGCGGGGCGCCCGGGAGCATGGGGGCGCCCGGGAGCACGGGGGCGCCCCACCCAGTAAGCTACCGAAGCACTTCTTTACTTCACTTGTTTTGTATTGGCTTTGGGGGCGCCCGGGAGACTGGGGGTGCCCTGCTCAGCTACTTGCCTCTCTCCTTTGGGCATTCTGAGCTGCAGACACACGTTCCTTCGGTCCTGCATCCAGGGTTAGTCCAAAACAATATGAAGCAATAGAGTATTAGGTTTATACAACCTTAGATGTCTTGGTTCTGACTTTGGGTCTCCAAAATGGAGCCCTAGGTCGAACCAACGCCTACTGTTCCCTCGACGGGGAACACGTCCTCACCTACTCCTCTTAGGAGATTTTACCTATTGCCAACCGGCTCCTCCGGTTGGACTTTTGCCCAGCAGTCCTTCGCCAGATCTTTAGTACCAGGCAGTCCTTCGCCTGGTGCCCAGCAGTCCTTCGCTAGGTCTTCGGTTCCAAGCTGTCCTTCGCCTGGTGCCTAGCAGTCCTTCGCTAGGGCTTTGTATCCTGGCATTCCTTTGTCAGGTGCCTAGCAGTCCTTCGCAAGGGCTTTGTATCATGGCATTCCTTCGCCAGGTGCCTAGCAGTCCTTTGCTAGGGCTTTGTATCTTGGCATTCCTTCGCCAGGTGCCTACCAGTCCTCCGCTAGGGCTTTGTTTCCTGGCAGTCCTTCACCAGGTGCCTAGCAGCCCTTCGCTAGGACTTTGTTTCCTGGCAGTCCTTCACCAGGTGCCTAGCAGTCCTTCGGTAGGACTTTGTTTCCTGGCAGTCCTTCGCTAGGACTTTGTTTCCTGGCAGTCCTTCGCCAGGTGCCTAGTAGCCCTTCGCTAGGACTTTTCCTGCACACTTGAGTAATATTGTTAGATCACCAATAATACTTAACTTTGAACCCTTTGCCAATATCAAAACAAGGTTCGATATGGTGCTTCCTGAACCAACAGTTTATACTAACTCCACTGTATTTTTCTCTCAGGGCTACCCAGACGGTATGAGTTGATGGTAGTGGCTCATACTCAAATACCAGAGTATCTACCATTGAACTAATCAATATCCCCTTAGCAGTGGAGTCTTTTTTCTTCCATGCCCTATAGGTATCAAAATCAAGTTTATGCTGTGCAGTTGAACCATCAACAGGTTCTTCCATGAACTGATTTACAACCTCTAGAACTTCCTGTTCCTCAAGAACATATTATATCTTGAGATGTCATATTTTATAGTTATCCCCATATAATTTCCCCCCTATTCAGTTTAACTATAATGTTCTTAGTTGTCATGATCTTATCATAAATAAACACATTATTTATTGACTCAATGCAATTTATATGCATGTAATTTATGATTGACTCATTGTAAATTAGAATTAGTTTACAAAATTATATGGTAACTACGTTTCCACTCATCATTCGTATAATCCAATCAAATCAACATTGATCAATTCAATTACACATCTCATCAAATGACCTAATCATTTGTATTAATGAACTAATCATTATATAAACTAATCATTAAATGAACTGATCATTTATAAAAATGAACTAATTATTTATAAGAATGAACTAATCATTTATAAGATTTGTTAACATATAACATGATTTTTTCATAAAAAAACATTGTTTGTACATAATAACAATCTATACCACATGACTTTCATAAACTAAATGGGTCAATACTGTTTGTACATAACGACAATAACAAAAACAAAACTTTAACAAATTAAATAAGCTAATATCACTATCACTAGGACAAACACTAGTGCAATTATTAACATAATTCATTTTATCTTAGACTTTGCTCTATCTCCTCAATCGTCTCCCTCAGCTCATTTTGTCACACATCGAGATAGGTCATCGTGTATATCATCCTTGGCATGTGGATTTGAAAAAAAAATTTGTCAGTACCAAACTGGCAATCTAGTAACAAAACTGATTTATTTCAATCACATATATGCATAGAATAAGCACACAGAATCATAAGCAAATAAGAAAAATAAATTTTCTCTATTTGAGGAACTCCAGTTAACTAACACACTGGACCGGTCGATTTAGAAATTAGATCTTAAGTATTAGCTTATTCCTTTGTCCTTATTAGAATTGATCTAATTGAATATCTTGTTGTTATTATTTAATTTTAAGCTCATTTATATTTAAGTCAAACTTATTGATCAAATCAATTAGCCTGGTTATAATTTAGACCAAACTGGTCGGGTTAAACCAGCCAATGGTATAAACCAAACCCAACCTCTTTGTATCGAACTGATCTAGTTAAACCAACAAATAGTTTGAACCAAACCCGGTCTGATTTGGACCAATCTAATCTGATTAAATCAACTAATGGTAACCAAGTCTAATTAGATAGATTAGTTCAAATTAATTGAACCAAATCTAAAAGAAATTGTCATTACAACTCAGTGGTATAGTCTTAACCTTCTTCACAAAGGTCTCATCTTCAATTCTTAATGAAGGCTTTCCTTTGCTTTCATTTTTTATTTGATTTACTTAAATCTAACTTTTTCTCATCTTAATCGATTAAAGACTGTTTTAATCGATCAGATCTATTTTTCAATCGATTACGCATGTTTCAATCGATTAAACTATAATTTTAATCGATTAAAACCTTCTCTGTGGTCGCAACGAATGCCAGTTGTCGGCAGATTTAGTTTGATCACTGGTGCTTTCCAGCAACGGAAGTCACCTGTCGCAATAGCCAGCCCTAACAACAACCATCGCCGTGATTTCTTCTCCGTGACATACACGATCGCTGGGCCAGCTGTTGATGCAGTCTGACTTGATTGTCGTATTGATGTTGACACCAATTTAAGTTCGGTTGAGTGAGAATTGAGATCAGATAGTTAAGTTCCGATTAAGTGTACTGGTCAGAGAGGGCTCGACAGCTCATTCTCCGGACCAGGATGAGTCGGAGAGGGCTCGGTAGCTCATTCTCTGGACTCTAGTTAGAGAGGGCTCGGTAGCTCGTTCTCTGGACCGGGATGAGTCAGAGAGGGCTCGGTAGCTCGTTTTCTGGACCGGGATGAGTTCGAGAGGGCTCGGTAGCTCGTTCTCTGGACTTTGGTCAGAGAGGGCTCGGTAGCTCGTTCTCCGGACTATGGTCAGAGAGGGCTCGGTAGTGATAGATCGGCAGGCATGCTAGAGAGGGGGGTGAATAGCGTTTTTCGAACCCCTTTTCTTCCTACACGGTTAGTTGCACAACGAAATATACAATAAAAACAATAATCAAACACTAACCAATGCTAACACGGAAGATGCACTTGGTATCCACCTCGGACGGGTGACTAATCCAAGAATCCGTCGGTGGATCAATCCCCGGATAACATCCGGCTAGCCCTCGTCGCTCCTTGTGGGTGGAGAAACCTCACCACAACACCTTTTAAAGACTTGAGCACAAAGACTACTATCTTGCCTTTAACCAAGACAAGATTCGTCAAGAATCTCAGCCACCATGAAGTCCTCCTTAAATAGGACTCGGGCTGAAACCCTCGCTACCTGGTGCCACTGAAATTCGACCGTTGCACCCCCAACGTTCGAATTCTCAGCCAACTCACCAGCCATCTACCAGTCGACTGCCCCCAGGGCAGTCGACTGGTCCCAGGCCAGAACCCTTCTGTGAGTTTTATAAGTCGACTGCCCCAAGGGCAGTCGGCTGCCCTACTCACTCACCTAGGGTTTCCCTTCCCCAGTACATTCCACTCTGCACTCGAACCCTAGGACTTTCCCGAGTACAATCCCACAGCACTCGTACCCTCACGACTTGACTGACTCCTCATCCGCAGCCTCGACTGTTGCCTTCGCGCCCTCTTCATCATCGGCTCCCGTCCCTCGGATGCATGCAAGCCTCCAGCTTGCCTCCATGCCATCTTTCACGCATGCCACGAAATCCACCCCCATCAGCTCATCGTCCCTGCTCTCCAAGGTCTCTCAGGTGCACACAAGCCTCCAGCTTATTTCCATGCCACCCTTCACCGTACCGAGGCTGTCCAGTCAAGTCCATATGTATAACCTGTACAACCTGCACACTCAACATACACATATAAGAACACAAGGGTAAACCTAACTTAAACCCTTTGCCCAAACATCAAAATACTTGGTCACTCCGGACCACAGATTGCCTCCGGACCACAGATTGCCTCAACAGGTAGCTCGTTTTCTAGACCAGGATAAGTCAGAGAGGGCTCGGTAGCTCGTTCTCCGGACCAATTTAGTCATGGTCCGAATTGGCCATGAATTAATCAAATGATCAGAATAGACCTGGACTGATCAGTGTTGGAACTTGGATGGCTAGAGAGGGGGGGTGAATGTAGCCAGTCACAAAACTTCTTTCTCTTTTACACTTCTGCACTTGAATGTTAGTAGCACAGCGAAAGCACAACAGCAAAAACAAAGTGCAGAAATGAAAGACGAACGAAAACGATAACAAAGAGGATTTACAAGGTTTGGGGATAACTTGCCCCTACTCCTTGGTGTGCCCTTAAGGTGGGTGATCCCTTGATCGTTGGTAGATCAAGCCCCGGAAAATCCGGATAAAAGCAACCTCCTTCTCGTTGGAGTAACCTCTCCACAACGTTTCAAGATGAATGAAGTATTAAGTACAGGAAACACAAGAAGAAGCCTTACTGAACACTTAGAACTGCAAGAACATAAGCAAACTTCTCACCGAGCTCCACTCAGCATAGATCTCACGCAAGAACTCCCTTCTTCGTGTCTTCTTGCTGATGGACTCACCAAGCTTCTTGTTTCTTCTTCCCAAGTGCTCAAGTAACACAAGGTTGCTCAAGATTCACAGTAGTGCACAACAGATCAGAGTTGTCGCAAGAGAAGAACGAGAGATGTCACCAGAAGACTGCAGCTCCTTCACCACTCCTTGGCTTATCCTGCTTCCATCGCCAAGTCACACGCTCCTCTGTAACAGCTCCCAGTTGCTCACCTGCAGCAGCCAGCTATCCCTGACCTCCTCTGGATACACTGAAACCCTCTAGTCGAGCCCCAGGTCATCAGCTCCTCAGCTGCTGCAGCTCGTGCTAGAGAACGTTACAACCTGAAGAAGCAAACGGACAAACCTGCTGTAGTGAAAACCTTCGTTTGACTTCCCTTGGATGATCTCTAAGTCACCTGCACAGTTAGCAGCGCATTAGAGCAGCAAATCAACAAAAGACCAAACATCAGAGAGCTCAGAACAAGTATCAGTAGTGTATCAGTAGGAATCAGAGTGTGATCAGACGCGATCAGAGTGTCTGACAACACGTTTGAATTAAAGTGATCGGTCACCGGACCGATCAGAGAGACTCCTGATCGATCACCAGACCGATCAGGGTGGGTTTAGACCGATCAGGCTCCATCCTGATTGGTCCCCAACACGTAATCAGAAATCGCGACTTCTTCGGGATCCGATCACCAGACCGATCCCAAGTCGTGGATCGGTCACCAGACCAATCCACCCCTTTACAGGGTGGTTTCTCAGCTTCGCAGTCCAACCCTCCTGATCGGTCACCAGACCGATCAGGGCATGCTCAGACCGATCAGGATCCATCCTGATCGGTCATAGTGAGGAACTCGCGACACTTGATCGTTCACCAGAACGATCCGAACAGTATCTCTGATCGATCATCAGACCGATCAGGAGCCAAGCAGTAAGGTTCCCAAAACCCACTGTATGCTCCCTGATCGGTCACCAGACCGATCAGGAGCCAACCATTAAGTGAATTGTATGCTCCCTGATCCGTCACCAGACCGATCAGGAGTCGATCAGTAGCCCAACACGGTCACTGTGTGCTCCCTGATCGTTCACCAGACCGATCAGTCATCACTGGATTGGTCACCAGACCGATCCACGAGGGAACACCGTGCCAACTTCCCTGATCGGTCACCAGACCGATTCAGTCAAGGTCAAACCCACTCTAAGTCAAGAGAACTGGCTCCCAGCCTCCCCTGACTCGTGCTCAGTCCCTCGGACCAAGACTCCGTGCCCAGCTTCACTCACCGGGACTTTAGTCGACCTGGCTTCACTCACCAGGACCCGGCTTCACTCACCGGGATTTCCAATCACCTAACCCTCCGAGTTAGGAATTTCCACGCCTAGCGCTCCAAGCTAGGACTTTTCCGCACCTAACCTTCCAAGCTAGGACTTTTCCACACCTAACCCTCCAAGTTAGGATATCCACCTAGCCCTCCAAGCTAGGATTTTATCCACCTAGCCCTCCAAGCTAGGATTTCATCCACCTAGCTCTCCAAGCTAGGGCTTTTCCACACCTAACCCTCCAAGTTAGGATTTCATCCACCTAGCCCGCCAAGCTAGGACTTTTCCACACCTAACCCTCCAAGTTAGGATTTCATCCACCTAGCCCTCCAAGCTAGGATTTTATCCACCTAGCCCTCCAAGCTAGGATTTCATCCACCTACCTCTCCAAGCTAGGACTTTTCCACACCTAACACTCCAAGTTAGGATTTTATCCACCTAGCCCTCCAAGCTAGGACTTTTCCACACCTAACCCTCCAAGTTAGGATTTCATCCACCTAGCCCTCCAAGCTAGGACCTGACTCTCCAGGCCAGGTTTCATCAAACCTAGTCCCACTAGGTGTTCCTAGTCCACGACCAGGACTCAATCATAATCATCTCATCAACCTAAACTAAAATCGGTGTTAACACCAAAATAACAATCAGGGTCAGACTGTATCAATAATCTCCCCCTTTTTGTTGTTTGACAACCTGATTTTAAGTTTAGGGATTTGAAATCAATAATTGCAAATTCCACACTCATAGGGGAATCAAGATCCTCCCCCTACAATAGTTATCGTCCTAAACTTAACCAACCTCACTCTCCCCCTTTGTCAAACACCAAAAAGGGTCTAGAGGGGTTGTTAAGTTTAACCATAAACCTCCCCCTCGATCCTAGGGGTTATCCCAAAACAACAAAGGTATGATTGAATTTTGAAAGTATATGAAAACATATGATAAATATAAAGCATGACAAAACTATCATATGTATCATATGAACATGGAGTAAGAATAAGCATAGCAATGCATAGTATAGCAAGGCATACATAATGATAGCAGTCATATGATCAATCATATAAACTAGCAATAAGCATAATATAGTAAGTCAAACATGATAATTAGTCATAGCGTCAGATGCATCACATAGCATCAAAGTCAAGTGGAATACAACACAAAGCCATAAAAGTCAAATCATAGGCATACAACCATAAAGTCATACAATCCAAACAGTCAAATAGTCAAATCACGGGGAGAGGCAGAGTACATCCATAGTCAATCATCGGCCGGGGGGTCAGCCTGCATAGGGTCATCAATCGTGTCACCACCAGGTACGAAGGACCCCGGGGCAGTATTGCCGGAGGGCGAGCTCTAGTAGATGAAGGATGGTATGGATGACCAGCTTCTTAACTGCGCCACTCCTCATGCCAAGTCTCCTGCCTGGAGCGAACCCCAGAGACGTCAGACTCGATCGTCAGCAGTCTGCGGTCGAAAACCTGAAACCTAGACCGGACCTCCTCTCGCAAGAGCTCGCTTAAATGAAGATCATACTGGATGGTCCGATCAAGCTCTGAAATCTGCCAGCGCAGGTCTGGATCTGGCTCATAGTCGTAGTCAGCTCCGGTGTCGGGTGCCTCTTGATGGGCTGCCGGTGCGGCTGGTGCCTGAATATGTGCGTCCCTGGGTAGCTCTCCAAGACCCCGTCCGTCCTTCTTTACAAGAGCCCGATCCTGAGCCCTGATGATGATGCCAGACTTGGCACACGCTCGCCCGCCAAGTCGGCAATCCTGTCTAACCATGGGCACTGTCCGACCCTTGGTTACATCAACACCTACTGACATAAGTCAGTCAGTGATGACGTGACCAAACGACATATACACAGTGCGACGACTGAGCTCTCAATAGGAAATAATCGACTGAAAAATGCTCTCAATAATGTCAAAGTCAAGATGGCGATGCATGTCATAGAGCATCAAGCAGTGATAAGGTCGGATCTCAGTTAAGGGTTTTGAGATGATCGACAAAATGCAGTTGGTGATTATCTTGAACAGAACGTAATCAGTAGGGGAAAGACGGAGGGCCGCAAAAGTCGGAAAGTCGGGCCCTAACTCATCAAGGCCGGCTGGTCGAGGATGGCTAAAGAAGTGCTGATATATGTCATCGGGGGTGATTTCCGCGAAAGGAGGCAATAAGGGGTCAAGAAGCTCTGGGTAGATAGAATAAAAGTTCGGCGATCGACGAACGCCAAGATACTCTGCCAGGATGTCATAGGAAAAATCAAGGTTCCTCTTCGCTACCCGGGTCGTGAATTCAAAACCTCCTTGAGGTCTTTATTGCAAGTTATTATAGAATTCGGATACGAGATCATAGTTGATTGTCCGCTCAAGGGAAAGGAGAAAGCCGAGGTTGTAGAAGGTAATCACTTCCACAATGGAGGGACAATGCTCAGTCAAGAAAGGTCCATCAATGGACCTACAAGGAAGCAACTTGAAGGTCCAGGACTGGAATGCTTGCTCACAAGCAGCGTTAGGGAAACGGGAACTTGAAGAAGGCTGAGGCCTTCGAGAAGGGGTAGATGATGAGGGGCCTTTGCCCTTGGAGGACCCTTCAATAGGTTCTTTTTCCTTGGACGATTTTCTAAAGGTGGAATGAATGGATCAATTTAATCACAAGAATGACCACAAGAAAGTAAGATCAAGACTAGGTTTAATCAGTAGGGTAGGATCATGGGAAGATCACGACACCACCCAAAGTAAACCACACAAGATTGATCATGTAAGTTTTGGTCAAGAATCACATGATAGAAAGGTTTGATTATATGGGTAAGATACACACACGGCACACACCAAAATAAAATCCAAATATCAACCATCAAGGTTAGTTCACCAAATATTATGATATTTGAAGTAATCAACAGGGTGAAAGTAGGAAAGTCTTACTTAGGTGCCATTGTCGAGTTGGTTGTGAGAAACTACCCGGTTGAGTTGCGTAGAAAATCGCACACGCACAAGTGATGCTTTACGAGAAAGACCAGAGGAACTCCCAGCAGCGCAGAAGAGAAACAACCCCACGCACAGCAGGGAGAAGATCGCTAGAAGCCACGCGCAGAAGGAAGAGGGATTCACGCACGGGGAGGAGTGGAACTCACGCACAAGTGAAGGATGAGGGATTCAGCGCTAGGGCTTGGGAAGGTAAGGTTTAGAGGGAGTTAATAGGTTGGTGAATCGGTCCACCAACCACAACTTAATGTGATCGAACAAATCACCGTTCGATCTGGGAGCGCTCAGACCGATCAGGCCCCGGCCTGATCGGACTGGATTAGTCCTGATCGGTCGGACGACCGATCAGGCAGACTCCTGATCGATCGGCTGATCGATCAGGCTGCGGACAGTAAGTTTGGGAGGTTTTCTGTGAGCCTCCTGATCGGTCTGTGGACCGATCCAGGCCAACATAGAGAGATTGCAGAGGGGTATCGCTATTTGGTTGGACCGGTCAGTTGGACCGATCAGACATACTCCTGATCGGTCTGGCGGCCGATCTGGATCCCTGAATTTTTCTGATACGATCTGAAATTTCAGTTTTAGACTCCCTATCAATATCTGATAAGATCTGATAAAAATTATCGATCTTGGAAGTGATCCCTTGACTCTAATTGATCTTTTAAGAAGGATCAAGGGTCCTTATGGGTCTAACAGATCAATTTGCTCCACCAAAGTGAAGGCAAACTCAAACACAACTATTCAATCAATTTTCACCCAAGTTTGTATCAATAAAAAGTCTCCAATCAAGTTTCCTTGATTGGAATGTCCAAGTATGATCATGGAGCCAAGTACACATATGTTATGCATTGGTTTTCCCCATACTTGATCACCATAGTGATTATTATTTCGTCAACCTAATTTCACAAGGGATGCATTGACATTTTGAGAAATTAAGTTGATCCTAGCATCTCACCCCATTTCTAGCAAACAAAAATGTTTTGTTAACCCTTATAGTTTATGTGAGATGTCCCCAAGTTACCCAATTGTTCCCAATAATTTGAATTGATCATGAAGGGTTTTAAATGCTCTTAATTCTATGAAGCACGACACATTCCCAACTCCCTTCTTAAGAAACTAAATTCATTCTCGGGGAGTGGTTTAGTGAAAATGTCCGCTAGGTTCGATTTGGACTATACATGTGAGAGTACAATATCTCCTCTAGCAACATGATCCCTAATGAAGTGGTGACACACTTCAATATGCTTGATCCTAGAATGGTGGACTGGATTCTTTATTAAGTTGATTGTGCTTATATTATCACACAACACCTGCACACCCTTGTAAGTCAATCCATAGTCCTCTAGTGTATGAATCATCCACAACAATTGTGATACACTCTCTCCCATGGCAATATATTCTACCTCGGTCATGGAGAGAGAAACACAATGTTGCTTTCGACTTGACCAACTAACTAGTGATGAACCTAGGAATTGGCAACCCCCACTTGTGCATTTCCGATCCAACTTGTATCCAACATAGTCGGAATCGGTATAGCCAATTAAGTCAAATGATTCGGTACGGGGGTACCATAGACCAACTCCAATTGTGCCCTTGAGGTATCTCAAAATTCTCTTGATAGCGATTAAATGAGATTCCTTGGAACATACTTGATACCTAGCGCACATACCCACAGCAAAAAGTATATCAGGTCGACTAGCTGTGAGGTATAGAAAACTACCTATCATGCTTCGATATTGAGTTAGGTCAACCAGTTTACCACTCTCATCATTGTCTAAATGTGTGTTTGAAGCCATGGGAGTGGTAACTTCCTTCGAATCACTCATGTTAAATTTTCGGAGCATCTCTTGAGTGTACTTTGATTGGTGCACATAGATCCCATCTTGGGTTTGTTTGATTTCGAGTCCAAGGAAGAAAGCCAACTCTCCCACTAGACTCATTTCAAATTCACTCTCCATGTGTCCAATAAATTCATTCAAATAGCCCTTATTGTTTGAGCCGCAAATTATGTCATTGACATACACTTGGGCTACAAATATATTGTCACCATCTCTTCGTAGAAATAGTGTAGGGACTATTTGTTCTCTAACAAAACTTTTTTCAATTAGAAATGTCGACAACCGCTCATACCAAGCTCGGGGTGTTTGTTTAAGGCTGTAGAGTGCCTTCTTGAGCTTGAACACGTGGTTTGGAAATTCGGTACTCTCAAACCCCGGAGGTTGTTCGACATAGACCTCTTCTCTTATTAAACCATTTAGAAAGGCCGATTTGACATCCATTTGATATAGCTTGAAACCACAATGTGCTGCAAATGCAAGCATCAATCAGATGGACTCTAATCGTGCCACGGGAGCATAGGTCTCATCGTAATCAAGGCCTTCAACTTGACTGTAGCCCTTGCTACTAAGCGTGCCTTGTTTCTTATGATTTCTCCCTTATGGTTCAATTTATTTTTGAAGACCCATTTGGTTCCAATAATAGTGGTCTTCTTAGGTCTAGCGACTAAGTCCCAAACTTGACTTCTTTCGAATTGACCTAGTTCATCTTGCATGACAATGATCCAATCGGGATCATTTAATGCTTCGTCAATTTTTCTAGGTTCAATTTCGAAAATTAGGGCAACTTCATTAGCCTCATTCCGGAAGAATGATCTAGTCTTAACCCCATGGTGGATGTCTCCAACAATTTGGTCTTGGGGATGGCTAGAGGCTAACCTAGTTGTCCTTGGTGTTGGTGGTGCTTCTTGTATGGTGTCACTAGACACAAGCTTAGCCTCAGGATCCGGCTGATCTATAATTTGTCTAGGCTCACCGTCATCAGACTCATCACCACCATCTACAACATTTAGACTTTCATCCAAACCCAGTTGCCTGAGTTCGAATTGAGCTCCTTCAACATCTTCTGATTGATCATTTACTTTGGGAATTTCTTCAAAGACAACATCAGAAGTCTCTTCAACCAATCTATATTTCTTGTTATAGACTCTGTAAGCTTTGCTGACTAGGGAGTACCCGACCAGTATCCCTTCATCAGCTTTTGCTGTGAACTTTCCAAGGTGGTCCTTGGTGTTTAGAATGAACACCTTACAACCAAACACCCTAAGATGTTTAACCGTAGGTGGTTTTCCAAACCAAAGTTCATGAGGAGTCTTGCCTAGAAATCTATGAATGAGGACTCGATTTTGCACGTAGCAAGCTGTGTTTACAACTTCGGCCCACAAGTACCCCGGTAATGAGTACTCATTGAGCATGCTTCGAGCAGCCTCTTGTAAGACTCGGTTCTTCCTCTCTACAACATCATTTTGTTGTGGTGTTCTAGGAGTGGAGAACTTATGCCTATACCCTCTATCTTAACAAAACTCTAAAACTCTTTGATTTTGGAATTCACCTCCATGATCACTCCTTATTGTTTTAATGGTTGATGATTTTTCATTTTCAACTCTTCTACAGAATGAAATAAACACATCTAAAGCTTGATCCTTATACTTTAGAAAATAAGTCTATGTATATCTAGTAAAATCATCAATGATAACAAAACAATATCTACTACCATTCAAGGATATGATTGTACTACAATCAAACAAGTCCATGTGAAGTAAATCCAATGCGGTAGAAGTACTTACAGTGCTATTACCTTTATGTGCAGATTTTGTTTGCTTACCCATTTGACATGCATCACAAAGTTTGTCCTTTTCATACTTGATGCTTGGTAAGCCACGTACTAATCCCTTATTGGCCAATTTCCGGATATTCTTCATGTTCACGTGTGCTAGTCTCCGGTGCCAAAGGTTAGACTCACCTTCTTTTGACATGAGACACTTAACAAAAGCATTAGTAGCACTTTTAAATGAAACTTGATAAATATTATCCACTCTTGTGCCTACTAGTACCGTGTCAAATGTGTCATGTTGTCTAAGTCGACATTGACTTGATTTAAAATCAATTGTGTAACCCGCATCACATAATTGACTGACACTTAGGAGATTAAATGTCATCCCCTTGACTAGAAGGACATTCTTGATCCTAAGACATTCGGATATTTGAATGTCTCCTATTCTTATAACCTTAAGACTACCATTGTTACCAAAGGAAACATTACCTCTACTTTTTCTTTGAAATATAGTGAATAAGGTTCTATCACCGGTCATGTGTTTGGAGCACCCACTATCAACGAACCAAGTTGATAGATGCTCCTCCTCAATCATAACCTACACAATTCGAAAAATAGAAGATTTAGGTACCCAAATCTTGGGACCTAAAGCACCTACTAAGCAAGATTTAGGCACCCATGCCTTGACTACTTTCCGTTGAGTCCTAGGGATCTTAATTTGTCTAACATCAGCCCTAGATATTAAGAACACAAATGATGGTTCTTTGGGTCGGTAACCAATACCGACCCTATTGTAAACCGCTCTTTGTGCATTGAGGATCATGTCTAGAGTTTTTGAGCTTGTTGAGAATTTCTCAAGAACACTCTTGAGTCTCTCAACTTCACTCTTCAATGATTTGTTCTCATCTTCTAGCATTTCTACATGCAAATCGTCAATATCCTCGTCCTTAGAGGATTTCAACTGTTCAACTTCAATTTTCAATGATTTAACCTTAATTTTTGACTTTTTCAATAAATTGGTTAAACATACAATAGTTCTATAACATTTGTCAAGTTCGGGAGTAATTACCTCTTCATCATCCAAAGATGATGAAGCCGCGTTTGAGGAGTCAGTGGATTCATCACTGCTCTCTTCTCCTTCAATTGCCATGAGTGTCACATGACGTGTACTCTTCTCCTCCTTCTCTTCATCGGATTAACTTGAGGAGGATTCATCCCATATGGCCTTCAAGGCCTTCTTCTTCTTCTTTGATTTCTCCTCCTTCTTCTTGGATTTCTCCTCCTTCTTCTTTAGCTTTGGGCATTCACTCTTGAAGTGCCCTTTCTTGCTACACTCATAACAAGTAACATTAGACTTATCAATCTTAACTTCACTAGGGTTACCTTTACCCTTGAAGCGCCGGCTCTTCCTCATCATTCTTCTAACGAAGTTGGCCATCTCAGAGGAGGAAGACCCGCTGCCATCCTCCTCGGATTCGGATTCGGACTTGGATGAGGATGAAGATGAAGAGACTTTCTTCTCCTCCTTCTTCATCTTGGTCTTATCACCTGCGACAAGGGCAATCCCCTTCTCCTTGGGGCCTTTGTTAGCCATCTCATGTAGTTCCATTTCACAAAAATAAGTCATCAAGTTTTACAATTGATAAATCCTTAGATACCTTGTAGGCATCCATCATGAATGACCACAAGGCATTCATTGGAAAAGCTTTTAGCACATACCTTACAAGGTCGCGGTTCTCGACCTTTTCATCAATGGAATGAAGACCGTTAAGAACTTCTTTGAACCGGCTATGAAGTTCACTCACTGTTTCACTCTCCTTCATGGAGAGGTTTTGTAGTTGGTTGAGGAACAAATCCCTCTTGGCAATTCTTGAGTCTCGGGTACCCTCATGGAGTTCAATGAATTTATTCCACAAATCCTTCGCACTCGTAAAGGGACCAACCTTAATGAGTTTATCTTTGTTCATACCACATTGCAAAGTCACCACTGCCTTCGCATCGGCTTCACTTTTTCGGGTTTGCTCAGCCGTCCAACGCCAAGATTCCAATTCTTTTCCTTCATCATCCTTTGGAGGGGAAAACCTTCCTTCATAGCGAACCATGTGTTGATGTCCATCTTGAGATAATCTCCATCTTCGATCTCCAATATTGAAAGTCTGCTCCATCGAAGAGGGAAGGTCTAATGGTACTGAAACCTTCTCTCAGCGCCATTGTAGTTGACTCTCGGTTGTTAATCCGCTTGAACAGAGCCCCAAGCTCTGATACCACTTATTGGAACTTGGATGGCTAGAGAGGGGGGGGGGTGAATGTAGCCAGACACAAAACTTTTTTCTCTTTTACACTTCTGCACTTGAATGTTAGTAGCACAGCGGAAGCACAACAGCAAAAACAAAGTGCAGAAATGAAAGACGAACGAAAACGTTAACAAAGAGGATTTACAAGGTTCGGGGATAACTTGCCCCTACTCCTTGGCGTGCCCTTAAGGTGGGCAATCCCTTGATCGTCGGTAGATCAAGCCCCGGAAAATCCGGATAGAAAGCAACCTCCTTCTTGGTGGAGTAACCTCTCCACAATGTTTCAAGATGAATAAAGTATTAAGTATAGGAAACACAAGAAGAAGCCTTACTGAACACTTAGAACCGCAATAACACAAGCAAACTTCTCACCGAGCTCCACTTAGCACAGATCTCACGCAAGAACTCCCTTCTTCGTGTCTTCTTGCTGATGGACTCACCAAGCTTCTTGTTTCTTCTTCCCAAGTGCTCAAGTAACACAAGGTTGCTCAAGATTCACAGTAGTGCTCAACAGATCATAGATGTCGCAAGAGAAGAACAAGAGATGTCACCAGAAGTCTGCAGCTCCTTCACCACTCCTTGGCTTATCCTGCTTCCATCGCCAATCACACGCTCCTCTGCAGCAGCTCCCAGCTGCTCACCTGCAGCAGCCAGCTATCCCTGACCTCCTCTGGACTCATTGAAAACCTCCAGTCGAGCCCCAAGTCATCAGCTCCTCAGCTGCTGCAGCTCATGTTAGAGAACGTTACAATCTGAGGAAGCAAACGGACAAACCTGCTGTAGTGAAAACCTTTGTTTGACTTCCCTTGGATGATCTCTAGGTCACCTACACACTTAGCAACACATTGGAGCAGCAAATCAACAGAAGATCAAATATCAGAGAGCTCAGAACAAGTATCAGTAGTGTATCAGTAGGAATCAGAGTGTGATCAGACAGGATCAGAGCATCTGACAGCGCGTTTGAATTAAAGTGATCGATCATCGGACCGATCAGAGAGACTCCTGATCCGTCACCAGACTGATCAGGGTGGGTTCAGACCGATCAGGCTCCATCTTGATCGGTCCCCAACGCGTAATCAGAAATCGCGACTTCTCTGGGATCCGATCACCAGACCGATCTCAAGTCGTGGAACGGTCACCAGACCGATCCACCAGACCGATACAGGGTGGTTTCTCAGCTTCGCAGTCCAACCCTCCTGATCGGTCACCAGACCGATCAGGGCATGCTCAGACCAATCATGCTCCATCCTGATCGGTCATAGTGAGGAACTCGCGACACTTGATCATTCACCAGAACGATCCGAACAGTATCTCTGATCGGCCACCAGACCGATCATGAGCCAAGCAGTAAGGTTCCCAAAACCCACTACCGATCAGGAGCCAAGCAGTAAGTGAACTGTATGCTCCCTGATCCGTCACTAGACCGATTAGGAGTCGATCAGGAGTCGGCCAGTGTGTGCTCCCTGATCGGTCACCAGACCGATCAGTCATCGCTGGATCGGTCACCAGACCGATCCACGATGGAACACCGTGCCAACTTCCCTGATCAGTCACCAGACCGATCCAGGCAAGGTCAAACCCACTCTAAGTCAAGAGAACTGGCTCCCAGCCTCCCCTGACTTGTACTCAGTCCCTCGGACCAAGACAACGTGCCTAGCTTCACTCACCGGGACTTTAGTCGACCTGGCTTCACTCACCATGACCAGACTTCGCTCGCCGGGATTTCCAATCACCTAACCCTTCGAGTTAGGAATTTCCACACCTAGCCCTCCAAGCTAGGACTTTTCCACACCTAACCCTCCAAACTAGGACTTTTCCACACCTAACCCTCCAAGTTAGGATTTTATCCACCTAGCCCTCCAAGCTAGGATTTTATCCACCTAGCCCTCCAAGCTAGGATTTCATCCACCTAGCTCTCCAAGCTAGGGCTTTTCCACACCTAACCCTCCAAGTTAGGATTTCATCCACCTAGCCCTCCAAGCTAAGACTTTTGCACACCTAACCCTCCAAGTTAGGATTTTATCCACCTAGCCCTCCAAGCTAGGATTTTATCCACCTAGCTCTCCAAGCTAGGATTTCATCCACCTATCTCTCCAAGCTAGGGCTTTTCCACACCTAACCCTACAAGTTAGGATTTCATCCACCTAGCCCTCCAAGCTAGGACTTTTCCACACCTAATCCTCCAAGTTAGGATTTCATCCACCTAGCCCTCCAAGCTAGGACCTGACCCTCCAGGCTAAGCTTTCATCAAACCTAGTCCCACTAGGTGTTCCTAGTCCACGACCAGGACTCAATCATAATCATCTCATCATCCTAAACTAAAATCGGTATCAACACCAAAATAACAATCAGGGTCAGACTGCATCAACAATCAGGATGGATCCTGATCGGTCAGGCACTTGCCTGATTGGTCACCTTGATCGATCAGGTACTTCCCTGTTGGGTCACCTTGGCCGATCAGGTGCTTTGACTGAAATTCCAGTGAGTTTAGGGATCGGTCTGGTGACCGATCCCCTGGTCTCTGATTGGTCAGTGAGACCGATCAGAACATCACTAGACCAATCAGGATAGAGTCTGATTGGTCAGGAAATTGTCTGATCGGTCAAGGTGACCGATCAACACCTCTGAACTTTAATTCAAATTGTTGTCAGCGCAGTTCTGATTTCTGATATGCTTCGCTAATGAATCTGTAATTGTGCAGACAACACAGAGCTTTAAAATTCAAATGAAGGAGCAAGAAGAAGGGTCAACGGTGACTTTCCATGGTGTTATTTTGTTTGATAGACATTTACTGGTTTCAACGACACCTGACCTGAAGCTTCAGCTGAAGAGGATGACTTTAGTATGCTGAGAGCTCAGAAGGGGTCAGTGGGTGACGACACCTGTATGTGTGCAGAAGAAAGGCTTAAGAAGAAGTTGG
This sequence comes from Boesenbergia rotunda, assembly GCA_024364735.1. NCBI lineage: Eukaryota > Viridiplantae > Streptophyta > Magnoliopsida > Zingiberales > Zingiberaceae > Boesenbergia > Boesenbergia rotunda. Next base: position 308,203 of record JAGFNQ010001072.1, read on the forward strand.
CGAAGCAGAGGAGAAAAATGGAGAACGGTGATTAGACAATCTGTGAAGGGTTTTGCTGTTGAGTTATTGGTGTTCTCTACATTTTTCTTCTTGCTTGATCTTTCTGCTTACTACTGGTGCTTGTGCTTAAGGTGGTGTGCATTTGTTGTGTAAGCTTCCTTCTCTAGTCTCATGTACTTTACTTGATATACTTCTGAGACATTTGTGGAGAGGTTACTCCACCGAGAAGGAGGAAGCTTTTAGCCGGATTCATTCCAGGGCCTGATATGCCGAAGATCAAGGGATCACCCACCTCACGGGCACGCCAAGGAGTATGGGCAAGTTATCCCTGAACCTTGTAAACACTGTGTTAGTCTCTGTTTTAGTTTATTTCTGCTTTGTTTGTTTTCAGCTGCTAATCTGATTGTAGGAAGAAGCGAGTTTTGGTGGGTGGCTATTCACACCCCCCCCTCTCTAGTCATCCCAAGATCCTAACAAGTGGTATCAGAGCCTAGTTCTCTTTCAACCGGATTAACATCCTAAGAGCAAGAAGATGGCTTTGAGAGGAGAAGGTTTCAGCACCAACCGTCCACCATTTTTGATGGATCAGATTTCCAGTATTGGAGAAGCAGGATGGTGTATTACTTGAAAACTGACATTGGTATGTGGTTCTTAGTCAAGGAGGGATTCACTCCTCCAAAGGATGCTGAGGGCAAGGAGCTTGAGTCATCAAGATGGTCAGCAGAACAAACAAGAAAAGGAGAGGCAGATGACAAGGCAGTGGTCACTCTGCAGTGTGGGATGACCAAGGATCAACTCATTAAGGTTGGTCTCTTCTCAAGTGCCAAAGATCTATGGAACAAGCTCATAGAGCTACATGAAGGCACTCGAGACTCCTGAATAGCGAAGAGGGATCTCTTTCTCAATCAACTCCATAATCTTTCTATGAAAGAAAGTGAAACTGTGAGTGAGCTTCATGGTCGGTTCAAAGAGATCTTTAACGGCTTGCACTCGATCGATGAGAAGGTCGAGAACCGTGACCTCGTAAGGTATGTACTCAACTCCTTTCCTAGGAATGCCTTGTGGTCATCCATGGTGGATGCCTACAAGGTATCCAAGGACCTTTCCATTGTAAAATTAGATGATTTCTTTTGTGAAATGGAGCTACATGAGCTTGCTAACAAAGGCCCAAAAGAGCAGGGGACAAAGGAAAGAAGAAGAAGGAGAAGGAGGTCTCCTCTTCTTCATCCGAATCCGATGAGGATGGGAGCGATTCTTCATCAACCGAAATGGTAAACTTTGTGAGAATAATGATGAGGAAGAGTCGACGCTACAAGGGGAAAGGTAAAACAAGTGAAAATAATGTTGATAAAACTAATGTCACTTGTTATGAATGTAGCAAGAAGGGGCACTATAGAAGTGAGTGTCCAAAACTCAAGAAGAAGAAGGAAAAGGCAAAGAAGAAGAAGGCATTAAAGGTCACATGGGATGAGTCCTCATCTAGCTCATCCGAGGAGGAGAAGGAGGAGAAGAGCACCCGCCATGTGGCTCTTATGGCATTAGAAGATTCAAACATAGAGAGTGGTGACGAGTCAAGTGATCCGTCAACTGCAGCTTCATCATCTTCGGATGATGAAGAGGCATTGGTTGAGGGGAGCATCTATCAACATGGTTTGTTGATAGTGGGTGCTCCAAATATATGACTAGGGATAAATCATTATTCACTACCCTACAAAGCAAAAGTAGAGGTAATGTTTCATTTGGTAACAATGGTAGTTTCAAGGTTGTAGGAATATATGACATTCAAATATCCGAATGTCTTAGGATCAAGAATGTTCTTCTAGTTAAGGGGATGACCTTCAATCTCCTGAGTGTTAGTCAATTGTGTGATGCCGGATACACAATGGAATTTTACCCAAGTCAGTGTCTAGTTAGACACAATGACACACATGACACAGTACTAGTAGGCACAAGAGTAGACAACATTTATCAAGTTTCTTTTAAAAGTGCTACTAATGCCTTTGTTAAGTGTTTCATGTCAAAAGAAGAAGAATCTTGGCTTTGGCACCGGGGGTTGGCTCACGTGAACATGAAGAACATCCGGAAACTGGCCAACAAGGGACTTGTACGAGGCTTATCGAGCATCAAGTACAAAAAAGAAAAATTATGTGATGCATGTCAAATGGGTAAGCAAACAAAAGCGTCTCATAAAGGTAAAAGCGCTGTAAGTACTTCTACTGCTTTAGATTTATTGCATATGGACTTGTTTGATTGTAGTACCATAGTTTCAATGAATGGTAGTAGATATTGTTTTATGATTGTTGATGATTATACTAAATATACATGGACCTATTTCCTAAAATATAAGGACCAAACCTTAGACATTTTTATTTCTTTTTGTAGAAGAACTGAAAATGAAAAATCTANTATAAACATGCACCTAGTGTAGTTTGATTCTCTTTTCTAAATAAGATATTCATATAAAGAAATCATGTCTTTCAGTATACACATCCTATAGTTCCTTCTCTTCTTCATCAGAATTCTCGATAGGTTTTTTAGGATAGAACTCGAACAGTACAAACTTGTACTCCTTAGCAGTTAGGACAATGTCCAGGTTCCGTTTCCAATCAATGTATTTAGGGCCCGTAAGTCTGTTTTCATTAAGTATTACAGCTAGTGGGTTGAATGCCATTTTGAAATTTCCTGAGAATCACAATGATCACAAACTTTAGATTTCAAAAAATATTGATTCCTCAAACAATAAATTTTAAAATCAACCAACACCTCAAAACATCAAGAATTTCGCATGCCACGATAGTGTGGACATATACGAATTCTACATTTGTAAGAGGAGATTTTACCCATTAATTTTATTATCTTGTCAACCTAACTTTTTGACAAATAAAATTAATAGTTGGTTCCTCTTCGGTCCTACAAATAATAGCAGTGACTCCGATGGGGACAATACTATTATTTGCATCTAAGGCTGCGTTTGGTAGGGTGTAATCCAACCTGTAATGTAATCAAGATTACATTACAGGGTGGATTCCTTTGTTTGGAATAACTTTAAAATCGTAATGTAATGTAATCTCGATTACAAAAGAGGTTGATGATTTGTATATGGATTACAAAACAAAACCGATGTAATCCGATTACATTAGAGTTTGTAAAGTTGTCGTTCGGCCGCCGGTCGGCCGTCGACGGTCGTCGACCGCCGTTGGTCGTCGTTGTCGGTCATCGGCAGCCAATCTTTGATTACATTACAGGATAGATTACCCATTCACCAAACGCAGCTTATAGTTATCAAAGATTACATACAACTCATTACCAACATAGTAATGTAATCTTGATTACATTACAACCTTGATTACATTACAGACTCGATTACATTACCCCGTACCAAACGCAACCTAAGTGTTTACCATTACATGATACTAAGAAAATTATCTCGGATTATGTGTTGCCCGATGGGGAAAATCATACGCTCCTAAATAATTTCCTATAATCATGTCTGACCTAGTGATCCGCAGATCAAGCTCATCGATGGGGAGGAAGGCACTCAGAGCCAATGCGCAAGCTTGTTCGCATCACTTGTCAAATTAGTAATGGAGGACATGGACCTTAGGGTCTCTCTCCCACTTAGTTATTTATAATTGAGGAATTTTCATGCATGCACGACAAGCATATAAACAAGAAATAACAAATATTTTCAACTATTATGGCTTTAGTCTTCAATATGCTTCCAGTCGTGTCGCCACCTCTCGTTCGCCTTCCCTCCCCATGCGCAAGCCACCATGAAGGGATCTCCGAGCCGAGATAAAATGCTATTTATTTACATCCTTCGATCCTATACTCTACAAAGGAGTGTAAATCAAATCTAGATCGAAAGCAAATAAAAGACGCGACTAAACAAGTGTTGTATTTAATTACAAAAATCAAATACCAAATTTAGCCTCGTCAACCCTAAGGATTCAAATAATATTACAACCATGCAGAACCAATCACATACACATGTATTTTAACCATAATAGTTGGAATCTCGTGTCTGCAACCAATGAGTTAGCCTACGCACATCCTATTATTATCCGGTAAAATAAAAGACATGATAAAGTACAAAATGTAACCGAATCCAAAACACACAAAATCGGAAACCATTGGCTCTGATATCAATTGATGGGTTTCCCCACAGAGATTCCGGGTCGCGCATGGCAAACCACTCCATGTCCACGGATTAAAATTTTTCAATCCGAATAGAGACCTATTTCCCAAACGACCGTCTCATCGTCGTACTAATTGATTCGAGTTACTACTTGACCAAACTTGTTGTTCAAGCCTTGTAACTTGCCTAACCAATTAGTCTCAGAATAGACGATGAGTGGATTACCGGTTTTTGTGTTTATCATCAGGGTCCAAAACAATTAATTATCATGATTAATTATCAAATAATTAACATGCAATGATAATTAATTAAACACATGAAATAATAAGATCAATGTAAAAGGAGCCAAACGAGAAGTTATACCTTCCCTTTTACCTTGCGATTTTCTATTGTATGACCCTCCCCTTCTTGGACGTCGTGTGGGCGACGATCTACCAAGAACTGAAGTCACCAATGCTGATGCAGTCTGACCTAATTGTTGATTTGATGTTGACACCGATTAAGTTCGGTTGAGTGAGAATTGAGATCAGATAGTTAAGTTCGGATTAAGTGTACTAGTCAGAGAGGGCTCAGTAGCTCGTTCTCTGGACCGAGATGAGTCGGAGAGGGCATGATAGCTCGTTCTTTCGGATCTGGTCGGAGAGGGCTCGGTAGCTCGTTCTTCGGACTCTGGTCAGAGAGGGTTCGGTAGCTCGTTCTCTGGACCGAGATGAGTCGGAGAGGGCTCGGTAGCTCATTCTCCGGACTCTGGTTAGAGAGGGCTCGGTAGCTCATTATCTGGACCGGGATGAGTCAGAGAGGGCTCGCTAGCTCGTTCTCCGAACTCTGGTAAGAGAGGGCTCGGTAGCTCGTTCTCTAGACCGGGATGAGTCGGAGAGGGCTTGGTAGCTCGTTCTCCTGACTTTGGTTAGAGAGGGCTTGATAGCTTGTTCTCTGGACCGGGATAAGTTGGAGAGGGCTCAGTAGTTCGTTCTCCGGACCAGACTGAGTCAGAGAGGGCAAGGGAGCCTATTCTCTGGACTCAGGGTCGAAATGATCAGAGCAAAGTTGGCTGGATCGGTCTGAAATCCGATCAGGGAGTTGGCACAAACTCTCTTGATAGTAGATCGGTCACAAGACCGATCCAGGATGTCTAATCGATTTGTTGACTGATCCAGAAAGCTTCTAAGGAAATAGAAGGTTTTCTGAACGGTTTAGTGACCGATCAGCAAACATTCTGTGTGGTCATAGAAAGATCACAAGAATCTCTGATCGGTCAGTGCGACCGATCAGAACCGGCTGGACCAATCAGGATGGATCCTGATCGGTCCAGCACCTGCCTGATCGGTCACCTTGACCGATCAAGGAATTCCCTGATCGGTCACCTTGACCGATCAGGTGATTTGACCTGAATTTCCAGTAAGTTTAGGGATCAGTATGGTGACCGATCCTCTGGTCCCTGATCGGTCAGTGAGATCGACCAGAACATCACTGAATCAATCAGGATAGAGTCTGATTGGTCAGGAGGTTGTCTGATCGGTCAAGGTGACCGATCAACACCTTAGAACTTTAATTCAAATTGTTGTCAGCGCAGTTCTGATTTCTGATTTGCTTCTGATTTGCTTCGCTAATGAATCTGTAAGTGCGCAGACAACAGAGAGCTTTGAAAGCCAAATAAAGGAGCAAGAAGAATGGTCAAGGGTGACTTTTCCCTCGTGCTATTTTGTTTGATACACATTTGCAGGTTTCAACGGCTCATGACCTAAAGCTGCAGCTGAAGAGGATGACTTCAGTGTGCTGGGAGCTCAGAAGGGGTCAGTGGGTGACGACGCCTGTACGTGTGCACGAGAAAAGCTTATGACGAAGAAGTTGGCAAAGCAGAGAAGGATACACAACGAAACAATGAAGCGAAGGGTTTTGCTGTGGAGTTGTTGGTGTTCTCTGCGACTTGCTTCTTGCTTGCTTTTTTATTGCTTACTACTGGTGCTTGTGGTTACATCTGTTGTGTAAGCTTCCTTCTCTAGTCTCCTGTGCTTCACTTGATATACTTCTGAGACATTTGTGGAGAGGTTACTCCACCGAGAAAGAGGAAGCCTTTTGCCGGATTCATTCCGGGGCCTGATCTGCCAAAGATCAAGGGATTGACCACCTCACGGGCACGCCAAGGAGTAGGGGCAAGTTATCCTCGAACCTTGTAAGCCCTGTGTTAGTCTCTATTGTGTTTTCTTTCTACTTTGTTTGTTTTCCGCTGCTAATCTAATTGTAGGAAGAAACAAGTTTTGGTGGGTGGCTATTCACACTCCCCTCTCTAGCCATCCCAAGATCCTAACAAGTGGTATCAGAGAAAGGTTCTCATTCAACCGGATTAACATCCTAAGAGTAAGAAGATGGCTTTGAGAGGAGAAGGTTTCAGCACCAACCGTCCACCTTTTTTTGATGAAGCAGATTTCCAGTACTGGAGAAGCAGAATGGAGTATTACTTGAAAACTGACATTGGCATGTGGTTCTCAGTCAAGGAGGGATTCACTCCTCCAAAGGATGTTGAGGGCAAGGAGCTTGAGTCATCAAGATGGTCAGCAGAACAAACAAGAAAAGGAGAGGCAGATGCCAAGGCAGTGGTCACTCTGCAGTGTGGGATGACCAAAGATCAACTCATTAAGGTTGGTCCCTTCTCAAGTGCCAATGATCTGTGGAACAAGCTCATAGAGCTACATGAAGGCACTCGAGACTCCCGGATAGCGAAGAGTGATCTCTTTCTCAACAACTCCAGAATCTTTCCATGAAAGAAAGTGAAACCGTGAGCGAGCTTCATGGTGGTTCAAAGAGATCCTTAATGGCTTGCACTCGATCGATGAGAAGGTCGAGAACCTGACCTCGTAAGGTATGTACTCAAGTCCTTTCCTAGAATGCCTTGTGGTCATCCATGGTGGATGCCTACAAGGTATCCAAGGATCTTTCCATTGTAAAATTAGATGATTTCTTTTGTGAAATGGAGCTACATGAGCTTGCTAACAAAGGCCCAAAAGAGAAGGGTATTGCTCTTGTTGTAGGGGACAAAGGAAAGAAGAAAGAAGGAGAAGGAGGTCTCCTCTTCTTCATCCGAATCCGATGAGGACGGGAGCGATTCTTCATCAACCGAAATGGCAAACTTTGTGAGAAGAATGATGAGGAAGAGTCGACGCTACAAGGGGAAAGGTAAAACAAGTGAAAATAATATTGATAAAACTAATGTCACTTGTTATGAATGTAGCAAGAAGGGACACTATAGAAGTGAGTGTCCAAAACTCAAGAAGAAGGAGGAGAAGGCAAAGAAGAAGAAGACATTAAAGGCCACATAGGATGAGTCCTCATCTAGCTCATATGAGGAGGGAAGGAGGAGAAGAGCACTCGCCACGTGGCTCTTATGACATTAGAAGATTCAAATATAGAAGTGGTGACGAGTCAAGTGATCCTTCAACCGCAGCTTCATCATCTTAGATGATGAAGAGGTAATCTCTCCCGAGCTTGATAAGTGCTATAGAACTATTGCTTGCTTGACTACTTTGCTCAAAAAATCTAAGGACAAGGTAAAATCCTTAAATTAGAAGTAGAACAATTGAAAATATCTAAGGATGATAAAATAGATGATTTGCATGTTGAGGTCCTTGAGGATGAGAACAAGGCCTTAAGGAGTGAAGTTGGAAAACTCAAGAATCTTCTTGGAAAATTTTCAACTAGCTCTAAGACCTTGGATATGATCCTCAATTCCCAAAGAGCGGTCTACAACAAGGCCGGTATAGGTTACCAACCTAAGGAACCTAGTTTTATGTCATTGATGTCTAGAACCCAATTTAAATCATCAAATGTTTCTAGGGTTCAAGGACTTAGGAAGAAAATGACCAAGGCATGAGTGCCAAAGACTTGCATTGTAGGTGCATTAGGTCCCAAGGTTTGGGTACCTAAATCATCTATCTTTCGTGTTGTGTAGGCATTAATTGAGGGGGATCATCTATTAACATGGTTTGTTGATAGTGAGTGCTCCAAACACATGACCGGGGATAAATCATTATTCACTACCCTACAAAGCAAAAGTAGAGGTAATGTTTCATTTGGTAACAATGGTAGTCTCAAGGTTGTAGGAATAGGTGACATTCAAATATCCGAATGTCTTAGGATCAAGAATGTCCTTCTAGTCAAGGGGATGACCTTCAATCTCCTGAGTGTCAGTCAATTGTGTGATGCGGGATACACAATTGAATTTCATCCAAGTCAGTGTCTAGTTAGACACAATGACACACATAACACAGTACTAGTAGACACAAGAGTAGACAACATTTATCAAGTCTCTTTTAAAAGTGCTACTAATGCCTCTGTTAAGTGTTTCATGTCAAAAGAAGAAGAATCTTGGCTTTGGCACCGGAGGTTGGCTCACGTGAACATGAAGAACATTCGGAAACTGGCCAACAAGGGACTTGTACGACGATTACTGAGCATCAAGTACGAAAAAGAAAAATTATGTTATGCATGTCAAATGGGTAAGCAAACAAAAGCGTCTCTTAAAGGTAAAAACGCTGTAAGTACTTCTACTGCTTTAAATTTATTGCATATGGACTTGTTTGATTGCAGTACCATAGTTTCATTGAATGGTAGTAGATATTGTTTTGTGATTGTTGATGATTACACTAGATATACATGGACCTATTTTCTAAAACATAAGGACCAAACCTTAGACATTTTTATTTCTTTTTGTAGAAGAACTGAAAATGAAAAATCTACAACAATCAAAACCATTAGGAGTGATCATGGAGGTGAATTTCAAAACCATAAGTTTTTAGAATTTTATCAAGAGAAAGGATATAGATATGAGTTCTCTACTCCTAGAACACCACAGCAAAATGGTGTTGTAGAGAGGAAGAACCGAGTCCTACAAGAGGTTGTATAAATCATGCTTAATGAGTACTCCTTACCGAGCTACTTATGGGCTGAAGCTGTAAACACAGCTTGCTATGTCCAAAATCGAGTCCTTATCCATAGGTTTTTAGGAAAGACTCCACATGAACTTTGGTTTGGAAGACCGCCTACAGTTAGACATCTCTGGGTGTTTGGGTGTAAGGTGTTCATTCTAAACACCAAGGATCATCTTGGAAAGTTCACAGCAAAAGCTGATGAAGGGATACTTGTTGGGTATTTCCTTGTCAGCAAAGCTTACCGAGTCAACAATAAGAAGTCTAAGTTAGTTGAAGAATCTTCTGATGTTGCATTTGAGGAGATCCCAAAAGTGATTGATCATTCAGGAGATGTAGAAGGAGTTCAATTCGAACTTAATTAGGAGATTAGGATTGGATGAAAATCCAAGTATTGGGGATGTTGTGGATGAGTTTGATGATGGTGAGCCTAGATTACATGGAGCTCAGCCTGACCCTGAGTCTGAGCCTGTGTCTAGTGAAATCATCCAAGAAGCACCTCCAACACCAAGGCAAACTAGGTTAGCCTCTAGTCATCCCCAAGATCAAATTGTTGGAGATATCCATCATGGGGTTAGAACTAGATCATTCTTTAGGAATGAGGCTAATGAGGTCGCCTTGATCTCTGAAATTGAACCTAGAGTAGTTGACGAGGCATTACATGATCCCGATTGGATTATTGCTATGCAAGATGAGTTAGGTCAATTTGAGAGAAGCCGAGTTTGGGACTTAGTTCCTAGACCTAAGAAGACCACAATTATTGGAACTAAATGGGTCTTCAAGAACAAATTAAACCATAAGAAACAAGGCACGCTTAGTAGCCAAGGGCTATAGTCAAGTTGAAGGCCTTGATTACGATGAGACATATGCTCCCATGACACGATTGGAGTCTATTCGATTGATGCTTGCATTTGCAGCACATAGAGGTTTCAAACTCTATCAAATGGATATGAAATCGGTCTTCTTAAATGGTTTCATTAAAGAAGAGGTCTATGTTGAACAACCATCGGGGTTTGAAAATTCCGAATTTTCGAACCACGTGTTTAAGCTAAAGAAGCCTCTTTATGGGCTAATACAAGCACCTTGTGCTTGGTATGAGCGGTTGCCAACATTTTTGATTGAAAAAGGCTTCGTGAGAGGTCAAATAGACCCTACACTATTTCTACGTAGAGATGGTGAAAATATTTTTGTAGCCTAAGTATATGTCGATGACATAATTTGTGGCTCCAACAACAAGGTCTATTTGAATGACATTGAGCACATGGAGAGTGAGTTTGAGATGAGTCTGTGGGAGAATTGACTTTCTTCCTTGGACTAGAAATCAAACAAACAAGAGAAGGAATTCATATGCATCAATCCAAATACACTCAAGAGATGCTTAAGAAATTCAATATGAGTGACTCAAAGGAGATCACCACTCCCATGGCGACTAACACACGATTAGATAATGATGAGAGTGGGAAGCCAGTTGATTTGACCCAATATAGAAGCATGATAGGTAGTTTGCTATATCACACAGCGAGTCGCCCGAACATTCTTTTTGATGTGGGTATGTGCGCTAGGTACCAAGTATGTGCCAAGAAATCTTATTTAATTGCTGTTAAGAGGATTTTGAGATACCTTAAGGGCACTATTGGAGTTGATTTATGGTACCCCCGTACAGAGTCTTTTGATTTGATAGGCTATACCGATTCCGACTATGCTAGGTGCAAGTTGGATCGGAAAAGCACAAGTCAGGTTGCCAATTCTTAGGATCATTTTTGGTGAGTTGGTCAAGTCGGAAGCAACATTGTGTTGCTCTCTCCACGACTGAGGTGGAGTATATTGCCATAGGGGAGAGTGTATCACAATTGTTGTGGATGATACACACCTTAGAGGACTATGGATTATCTTAGAAGAGTGTGCAAGTGTTGTGTGACAACATAAGCACTATAAACCTTACGAAAAATCCAGTCCACTATTCAAGGACCAAACACATTGAAGTACGTCATCACTTCATTAGAGATCATGTTGCTAGAGGTGATATTGTACTCTTACATGTTGAGTCAAAATCAGATCTAGCGGACATTTTCATCAAGCCACTCTCCGAAAGTGAATTTAGCTTTTTAAGGAGGGAGTTGGGGATGTGCCATGCACAATAGGATCATGGTAAAAACCCTTCATGGTCATTCCTAATTGCTGGGCAACTTGGGGACATCTCACACAAACTATAAGATCTAACAAAATATTTTTGTATTGCTAGAAATGGGTGAGATGTTAGTGTTAGTGAGAGCCCTAGAGCCAATCATATGATGATTACTTTTTGGACTCATTGTATCATATTCTTGTATATATAGTTCTTATATATAAAGGCATTTCTTATGGTTATTGTACTTATGTGTATTGGTGCCAAATAACTTAGTATAATAACGTCCTTGAGTAGAAGGTTCTTATCTATATCAATCGATTAGTTGAATCGATAGTGAGATGATATAGAAAATACTACTCTTAATTATTCCTAGTCAAGTATCAACATTCAAGGACAATGTTAATGCATAGAGACTAGCATGTAGGTCAACATGATGACTTGATCTCACAAGTCATGGATATGAGATATCAAGTTGACACATGGGTATATATTAGAGAATGTATACTGAATGACCCACCATGAGAAAGTATCATGGATCGTTATATGAGTGTCATATACTTTCTCATGTGACTATTAGTATGACTATTAGTCCTTAGACCTGAAGTCACCATAGTTCCCTACATAAGGAGTTATGTACTTTGGTTTCGTCAAACGTCACCCGTAACTGGGTGGACTATATAGGCGATAACTGGGTATGTAACAAATTATGCGGAGGGATGTGAGTGATGTAGATGGGATCTATCCCTCCTATATGACGGGAGAGATATCATAGTCTTGTCCCATGTCAAGTCTATCCCTCCTATAAAGTGGAATTTCCATATTTAGTCAAGTCAAACTTGACTCCATTTCTTCTCCCATGTCAAGTCTAACTTGAAGTGGAACCAAGTCAAGTCAAACTTGATTTGGATTTGGGTCAAGTCAAACTTGCCTTTTATGGACTTTCCATATTTAGTCAAGTCAAACTTGACTCCATTTCTTCTCCCATGTCAAGTCTAACTTGAAGTGGAACCAAGTCAAGTCAAACTTGATTTGGATTTGGGTCAAGTCAAACTTGCCTTTTATGGACTTTCCATATTTAGCCAAGTCAAACTTGACTTCATTTTTTCTCCATCTATTTGTTCTTTGCGTGTGACCCTATAGGTTCTTGTAACGTTGGCAATGCTTCTAACCTCTTAGAAACATAAGCAATGAGCGGTATCTAGCAACACATCATTGCTACCCAAGTTACAAGAATGTTGAGATTCAACATCACCAATGTGACTATTAATTATGACTTTCATAATATGTGACAATGTCCTTCTATCGTCAATATCTAGATTGATCTTATATGAAGCATAGACCGTGTCATCCTCCAATCAATCTATGTGTCTTGAACTCCAAGTAGACTCACTATAATCAAATAAGCTCAATATCTCATATTGCCTTATTTGGGCATGGCCATGCACTTAGTGATCTTACTCTATCAAGACTATGATATCTCTCCCGTCATATAGGAGGGATAGATCCCATCTACATCACTCACATCCCTCCGCATAATTTGTTACATACCCAGTAATCGCCTTTATAGTCCACCCAGTTACGGGTGACGTTTGACGAAACCAAAGTACATAACTCCTTATGTAGGGAACTATGGTGACTTCAGGTCTAAGGACTAATAGTCATACTAATAGTCACATGAGAAAGTATATGACACTCATATAACGATCCATGATACTTTCTCATGGTGGGTCATTCAGTATACATTCTCTAATATATACCCATGTGTCAACTTGATATCTCATATCCATGACTTGTGAGATCAAGTCATCATGTTGACCTACATGCTAGTCTCTATGCATTAACATTGTCCTTGAATGTTGATACTTGACTAGGAATAATTAAGAGTAGTATTCTCTATATCATCTCACTATCGATTCAACTAATCGATTGATATAGATAAGAACCTTCTACTCAAGGACGTTATTATACTAAGTTATTTGGCACCAATACACATAAGTACAATAACCATAAGAAATGCCTTTATATATAAGAACTATATATACAAGAATATGATACAATGAGTCCAAAAAGTAATCATCATATGATTGGCTCTAGGGCTCTCACTAACAATCTCCCACTAGCACTAGTGCCAATCGCTGTAGTATCTAATACCCAATGACCTAGTGTGACCATCATGCTTCATCTGTGCCAAAGCCTTGGTCAAGGGATCTGCGACGTTAGCCTCTGTGGGTACTCTACAAATCTTCACATCTCCTCGATCGATGATCTCTCGAATGAGATGGAATCGCCGTAGTATGTGTTTGGTCCGCTGGTGTGAGCGAGGTTCCTTAGCCTGCGCAATAGCTCCATTGTTGTCACAATAGAGCAGTACTGGGTCGGCTATACTAGGACCACTCCAAGCTCAGTAATGAACTTGCGGATCCAAACTGCCTCCTTTGCTGCCTCAGATGCAGCAATGTACTCAGCTTCTGTTGTAGAATCAGCAACTGTATCCTGCTTTGAACTCTTCCAGATGACAGCGCCACCATTTAAGCAAAACACGAACCCTGACTGCGATCTGTAGTCATCCTGGTCAGTTTGGAAGCTAGCATCACTGTAACCATTTACAGTTAGCTCCTCTTCGCCTCCAAATATCAAGAAATATTCTTTAGTCCTTCTCAAGTACTTAAGAATGTTCTTGACTGCTATCCAGTGACGTTCACCTGGATCTGACTGGTATCTGCTCGTCATGCTCAAAGCATACGAGACATCAGGACGAGTACATAACATGGCGTACATGATAGATCCTATGGCTGAGGCATAAGGGATCTTGCTCATGCGGTCTCTCTCCTCTCTAGAAGAGGGACCTTGAGTCTTCGAAAGACTCACGCCATGTGACATTGGCAGATTTCCCTTCTTGGAATTCTGCATGGAAAATCGTTGCAAAACGGTATCAATGTATGCACTCTGACTTAGGCCAAGCAATCTTTTAGATCTATCTCTATAAATCTTAATGCCTAGAATGCAGGCTGCTTCACCTAAGTCCTTCATTGCGAAACAAGTCCCCAACCAAGTCTTCACAGACTGTAGCGAAGGGATGTCGTTCCCAATGAGTAGTATGTCATCCACATACAAGACTAGGAAGACTACTGTGCTCCCATTAACCATCTTGTAGACACAAGGTTCATCTTCGTTCTTGATGAAACCAAACTGTTTGATCGCATCATCGAATCGAAGATTCTAGCTCCGAGAAGCTTGCTTTAGACCATAAATGGCCCTATGCAGCTTGCATACTCTGCCAGTATGCTGTGGATCTACAAAACCCTCAGGCTGTGTCATGTACACATCCTCGAGGAGGTTTCCAATCAGAAACGCTGTCTTGACATCCATCTGCCAGATCTCATAATCGTGGTAGGCTGCAATGGCAAGCATGATCCGAATAGACTTAAACATCGCTACTGGAGAAAAAGTTTCATCATAGTCAATACCATGAATTTGCTTGAAACCTTTAGCTACCAGTCTACCCTTATAGGTATGAGTAAGTCCATCCATGTTAGGCTTTCTCTTAAAGACCCATTTACACCCAATGGGTTTGACCCCTTCAGGTGGATCAACCAAGGTCCAAACTTGGTTAGTGTACATGGATTCCATTTCGGATCTCATGGCTTCCAGCCATGACTCAGAATCTGGGCTCATCACAGCTTCCTGATAGGTGGTAGGTTCATTCTCAATGATCATAACGTCATCATGGTCAGGCAAGAGAAATGAATATCTCTCAGGCTGACGACGTACCCTATCAGACCTGCGAAGAGGTAAGTCTACCTGAACAGGTTGTTGTTCCATAATTTCTTGTGTAACAATCTCATCCACAATTTCTTGTGGTTCCTGTTCAGTATCCATCAAGGGCTCAGTGCTATGGTCGTTGTCTTGAATTTCTTCAAGATCAAACGAACTCCCACTAGTTTTTCTAGAAACAAAATCCCTTTCTAGAAAGACCCCAGTCTTAGCAACAAACACTTTGTGTTGACTGGGAATGTAGAAGTAATATCCCTTAGTTTCCTTGGGATATCCCACGAAATAGCACTTATCAGATTTGGGTCCCAGTTTGTCTGAGACTTGACGTCGTACGTAAGCCTCACAACCCCAAACCCTCATGAAAGACATCTTGGGACTCCTCCCTGTCCATATCGTATATGGTGTCTTCATGACAGCCTTTGATGGAACACGGTTTAGTGTGAACGCTGCCATATCTAGAGCATATCCCCAAAAGGATATAGGGAGATCTGCGTGACTCATCATAGATCGTACCATATCTAATAAGGTACGATTCCTCCTTTCGGATACACCATTCCACTGTGGTGTTCCAGGGGGAGTGAGTTGGGATAGAATCCCACACTTAGCTAGGTAGTCACGAAACTCATGGCTCAAGTATTCTCCACCTCAATCTGATCGAAGTATCTTAATACTCTTGCCAAGTTGGTTCTGTACTTCATTTCTGAATTCTTTGAACTTTTCAAAGGATTCAGACTTATGTGTTATCAAATACACATAGCCATATCTACTGAAGTCATCAGTAAATGTGATGAACTAACTGTAACCACCTCTGGCAGCGACATTGAAAGGGCCACATACATCACTATGTATGAGTCCTAACAAGTCTGTCGCTCTTTCGCTATGTCCACTAAAGGGAGTCTTAGTCATCTTGCCTAGAAGGCATGACTCGCATGTTTCATATGACTCAAAATCAAATGAGTCCAGCAAACCATCCTTATGGAGCTGGGACAAGCGACTCTCATTTATGTGGCCTAAGCGACAGTGCCAGAGAAAGGTTGGGTTCAACTCATTTGATCTCAACCTCTTGGTATTCACGTTATAGATAGGGCTCTCTAAGTCTAGAATATAGAGGCCATTCATCAGATGTGCGCTACAATAGAACATATCCTTTAAATAAACAGAACAACATTTGTCCTTTATTATGAATGTAAAACCTTTGTTATCTAAACATGAAACTGAAATGATATTCTTTGTTAGTACAGGTACATAACAACAGTTATTCAATTCCAGTACAAGCCCAGAGGGCAGAGATAGAGAGTAAGTCCCTATAGCAACAGCAGCAACCCTTGCTCCATTGCCTACTCGTAGGTCCACCTCGCCCTTGGCCAATGCCCTGCTATTTCTTAGCGTCTGCACATTAGTACAAATGTGAGAAGCACACCCAGTATCTAATACCCATGATGTAGAAATAGAAAGGTTGACTTCTATAACATTTATACCTGAAGTAGAAGTCTCACTTCTCTTCTTCTTCAGATCTTCCAGGTATACCTTGCAGTTCCGCTTCCAATGCCCAGCCTGCCCTTGATATAATTGCTTAAGGTGGCCAATCATATCGTAAGCATTCATGTTCTCGTGTTGCTTCTGAAGCTCAGAGGACATGCAGCATAGTATTAGGCACGATACGTCTAACGCGTCGTCTTGATGCTTTTGTTGAGCATCTCTAACGCTACGGATGGCTGAGGGAAGTGGTGCTTCAGGAACTGCTTGCTCTAGAACGTACAACTTACGTTCCTGTTTGAGGACTATCCTCAAGTTCCTGTACCAGTCCAAGAAATTAGCTCCAGTGAGCTTGTCCTTCTCAAGGACAGATCGCAGAGAGAGAGTGTTCGTGTTTGACATGGTAATCTACAACATAAAATGCAGAAAATAAATATCCACCATTGTATCATATTTATCATTTAACTAGGCCTTTAATTAAATGATGCTCCCACTGAATTATAGGGCTTTGGTAGAATCGAGTCATAGATGTGGTAAAACCACACTACTAGATTCACACCAACTAACTATAATTCTTGTAGGTCAAGATCCACATCATACTACGCCTTGAGTTAGCTTTGGCTAAATCGCCCAAGACTTAGTATGATCGGTAGGTACCAATTACCAATTACATCTCTATGCAACTCTTGTTTATAGGATCAAGAATTAACATTTATGAATAATCTTGAGTTAGCTTTGGCTAAATCGCCCAAGACTATTGATAAATGTGATCTTGTCCTACCTTTCCAACTATTGGAATATGCCTATAGTTAGGCTCGATCCAATTGAGCTAACTAGTTACTCAATCTAATTGAGCTCAATCTAACCCAAGCGTGATAGGCGGGACCAAGGTTGTCCCTCCGCATCCTACCAAGATTAAATGCATTGCTCTGCTTTGGCAGATTCAACAATCGCATATGATCATGGTAGTGATGGGTATCAAGGCTCGTTAGGCATATACGAGTTGATTTCGATTTAGATCTAATCTAATCGATGATGTGCATCATATTTAGGCATTTATTAAATCTAATTTAACTTAAATGTGTACTAGGTGCACATCAAAATGTGGTTCCCACATTACATGTGCATCACATACACTCATGTATATTCTATTCTATACTAACATGCATCACATACATATAAGCAAAATAAAATATACAAGAAAATTAAGTGTGATTAGTCATGGCCCTACTAAGATCTTCTCAAGCCAATGAGAAGATCTTTTGGTCAACCTAGGGTCTAGGCAGCAGCTTCTCCAAGCTCCTCCTTCCAGAACCCTATGTGTTGTCGGCTTGCTTCCCACGAGTCCGTCTTCTACAGAATTTCCTTCATCTTTAATTTTGTACATTACAAAATTTATACTCGAGTTACATTCGAGTATTAAACTAATTTTAATAGAAATAATTAAATAAAAGGCCGACACGCAGGTCGCAATCACAATACAACACCCACAACACAAAGAACGGCACGCAGGCCGTAATATGAATTACATACATATTTTAATCTAATTAAAATAGGGTTTTGGGCCATGATCATCACACTTCTGTACATAATTCAAAATTATGTAATTTTACAAATTTTATATAATTTTTCTACTGATTTTTAGAATTTTTCCGAGTCACAACTTCGTGGCGGTCCCGGTAAGCGGGTTTCGGGCGTAATCGCGAGACAAGGCCCCTTGCGGGGTTAGGGGCAGCGCCCCTACTCGTGAAATAACCTTCACGAGTGTCTTCTTGCGATTATACAACGCTTTAACCCGCTGTCCCAAAAACCATTTGGGCGAAACTTGCCGTTTCGGAGAAGTTTTTCTCGGTGGCAAAGTCTACAAGTGCTTCGCACTCGTCGCTTTGCCTCTACGAGAAAAATTACTCAAAAATCCTAAAATTTATAAAAATTACAGAAGCAAATATTTATCTAAATTTTGTATCTAATACAAAAAAATAAAAACAAAACGAGCACAAGCTTCGCTCGTGGCTCTGATACCACTGTGGGGTTTTTCGGGCCAATGAAAAGCGGTTTTCGTGACTTGACTTGACTTGACTTGACTTGGTTCCACTTCAAGTTAGACTTGACATGGGAGAAGAAATGGAGTCAAGTTTGACTTGACTAAATATGGAAAGTCCATAAAAGGCAAGTTTGACTTGACCCAAATCCAAATCAAGTTTGACTTGACTTGGTTCCACTTCAAGTTAGACTTGACATGGGAGAAGAAATGGAGTCAAGTTTGACTTGACTAAATATGGAAATTCCACAAAAGGTAAGTTTGACTTGACCAAAAGGTCACCTCACCTTGACTTGACCAAGTGATGACTTGGCTTGGTTTCCCCCCATTTGAATTTGAATTCAAATTGAAAGGGGGTTAAGGAAGGCCACCTAATGGCCATTAGTGGCAATTATGGCCGGCCACTTAATGGCCATTAATGGCCATTATGTGGCCGGCCACCATGGGAGAACAAAAGTTGGTTTTGTTTCATTTTTCCTCTAAGTGTGTCTTCTCTTCTTCCTCTCCAATTGTTGGAGTTCTTCTTCTTCTTCTCCTCTTGGCCGAATCCTACAAGGTGCTAGCACACCTAAAGGATTTCATCCATCTACTTTTGTTCGCGTGGATACTTTTAGAGAGACGGCACTTGACGTCCTAGAGATTCGACATCCAAAAGGAGCGAACGGGATTAAACGGGGCACGCATCAAAGGTAAAATGTTTATCCCTCTTTAGATCTAGGAGTAGATCGGGTTTTGAAGCATGTAAACGAGCACTCGTAATTTTTGAAATGGCTTTCTTCGCTCGGATCCTTGCTATTGGGGCTTTCGGGGTTTCCGCGACGCGAAAAAGCGATTTTCGTGGCCCGAAAAACCCCACAGTTAGGATCAACCAAATTATTCAAAATGTATCATGCATCCCTTGAATAATGAGGTTGAAGAGATAATGATCATTAATTTGACCAAGTATAGGGAAAACCAATGCATAATACATGTGTATTTGGTTCCAAGATCATACTTGGACATTCCAATCAAGTAAAATTGGTTGGAGCATTGTTTTTGATACAAACTTGATACAAACTTGTTTTGGGATCCATAAGGAAACGAACTTTCACTTGATTTATGGTGTGGAGGAATAAATTATGGTTAAGGGACTCCAATCGTGTTGTTGGTGCAGTTTGACCTGGAACGTATCAGAGTTTCAGAAACATATTTGAAATCTGATCGGTCCACCGACCGATCCAACATATTTCTGTATGACACAGAATCGCGTGTGATCGGTCCATAGATTGATCATGACTCACCTGATCGGTCATGGTGACCGATCAGGAATCGGTTTGATCTGTCCACAGACCGATCAGAACTATCTCTGTATCGAACAGAAACTTCTCTGATTGGTCCGCAGACCGATCAGGATACTCCCTGATCGGTCAAGGAGACCGATCAGGACTCTCCCTGATCAGTCAAGGAGACCGATCAGGGCTCTCCCTGATCGGTCCAAATGACCGATCAGACCCTCTCTGATTGATCAGGATACTTCCTGATCGGTCCGGATACTCTTTGATCGGATCGACGGTCCGATCCAATGCATTAAATCAAGTTGGTGGATCGTTTCACCAACCACATTAACCCTCTTTTCCCATAAACCTCTTCCAACCCTAGTCGCCGACCATCTTCTCCACAGCATCATCTTCTTCCTTCTCCATTGAGACTTCTTCTCCTTCTTGTCTATCCAGCGCTTCTGGGTTTCTCGTGCGATTGTACCGTGAAGTCCTCAACCAACGAAAACATGCCACCCAAGTAATATTTTCAACTAATCTCAATCTTCTTCTCATTTGTAATTTGTTAGTAATACATGAGTTATTTTGGATTTACTAACCGTTTTTGTTGTTGTGTCGTGACCGTCACCCCTAATCCAACTTGTCTTTCTCTAATCTCTATTAGGAAATCCTCAAAATCTAAGGCTGGTGAGGGTACCTCTAAATCCAAATCTAAACCTTCCCACCAATCCTCTCAACCTCTACCTTCTTCGAGTCAAAGATTTCCTAATGCTTCATTCGAACAAGCCTATCAAAATCGCACCTTTAAGCTACTTCCGTGTTGATCGGTTGACAAATTCTATGTTTATGATTACTGTCTGTCTGTGAGTCAGATAATTGAATTTTATGATCTTCAGTCACATGTTTTTCTCGAACGGAACATCAATACCGACTTGGTTTCCGAGTTTTATAACAATCTTCAAGGTGATGGCGGTATGGGGTGTACAACTCGAGTGGCCAAGACTAATCTGGATTTCACTTACCCTATTTTCTCTGAGTATCTAGCCTGTCGTCGATCAACAAACCACTATCCCATATACCCTACTCTTCTAGATCCTTTACCGCCTCCGTTCGACGGTGTCACCTCTGATTCCATATATGAGTACTTTTTCGGACACCCCAGACCTGGCTTGATGAACTTGCTAGTGAGTTTCCTATCTTTGCTGCTCTTTGTCTCTCTGCTACTGATTATGTCTTGTTGAAGATCATCACCAATTGCCTCTTACCTATCACTTCCAAACCCCTAGCTAAGATCCGTCCCTACCACTGTTTGATGCTATACGGGATGCATCACCACCTTGATTTTGATATCATGGCGAGCATTTTCTATTCCATTATTTCCTATAGTGAGCCCGGCCGTCGTACTGTGTATATGCCTTTTGGTCACATCATCACTGACTGGCTCGAGTCAGTTGGTATTGATGTGTCAAAAGGAAGGTCTGTGCCGATGGTTAAGCAAGACTGCCGACTTGGAAAATGTGCATTTTCCAAGTCTGGAATCATTGCTGATTTTAGAGGGATACGGTAGAAGGACGGCAGGGGACTTGGGGAGTTACCACGGGCACCACCTGTTCAGGTTGCTGCTGGTCTCACTGGATATGGTGCGCCCGCGGTAGAGGATGATGACGAGGCAGAGCCTGATCTACGATGGCAGATAGCT
Source organism: Boesenbergia rotunda (assembly GCA_024364735.1). Classification (NCBI taxonomy): domain Eukaryota; kingdom Viridiplantae; phylum Streptophyta; class Magnoliopsida; order Zingiberales; family Zingiberaceae; genus Boesenbergia; species Boesenbergia rotunda. The sequence continues at coordinate 329,637 of JAGFNQ010001072.1, forward strand.
GAGCTTAAGCAGACCATGGATCGTAGATTTCATATGTTGGAGCTCGGGCAGCAGGCGATGCAGTCTGACATCTCTATGATAGCTCGTGTACAGCAGGAGATGCATGCCGATCAGCAGAGAATGTTTGCTGAGCTGCGTTTATGGATGGTAGGTTATCCACCCCCACAGACCTTTCCTGGGTATCAGTCATCGAGCAGCACGACTCCAGGGAGTTTTCAGCCTTCTACTGACACTAATATACCTGCATTTGATCCGATACAGTTTGATGTCCCACGTGCTTCCGATGATCAGGACTGATGTACTTTGATGCCGGCTTTGACTTATGATTGTTGTTGATATTTTCTTATGACTATGTGACATTATGCTATGCTTGTTTTGGTGTTTATTTCAGTCATCAGCTATATTTTGTTTTTACTTCTTACTCCATGACTTAGTGTCATATGATGCATATACGTATTTTGCCATGATATATTTCTGCTATATGCCTTTCATATGCCATTCAACTATTACTCTTCATCTCTTTTGGTTTTGTGGGGAGACCCTTATTTCAAGGGGGAGATTATGAACTTAATAACCAGTTTACACCCTTTTCGGTGTTTGACAAAGGGGGAGAGGATAGTTAGTTGAATTTAGGATTTGTTTTCTTTACTTGTTAACAAACTTAACTATTGTAGGGGGAAGATTCTGATTCCCTTGCAATAATAAACTTGACTCTTATTTTCACCTAATACCTAAACTTAAATCGTGTTGTCAAACAACAAAAAGGGGGAGATTGTTGATGCAGTCTGACCTGATTATTGTTTTGATGTTGACACCGATTTAAGTTCGGTTGAGTGAGAATTGAGATCAGAGAGTTAAGTTTGGATTAAGTGTACTAGTCAGAGAGGGCTCGGTAGCTCGTTTTCTGGACTGAGATGAGTCAGAGAGGGCTCGGTAGCTCGTTCTACGAACTCTGGTTAGAGAGGGCTAGGTAGCTCATTGTCTGGACCGAGATGAGTCGGAGAGGGCTCGGTAGCTCGTTCTCCGGACTCTAGTCAAAGAGGGCTCGGTAGCTCATTCTCTGGACCGAGATGAGTCGGAGAGGGCTTGGTAGCTCGTTCTCCAGACTCTAGTCAGAGAGGGCTCAGTAGCTCATTCTTCGGACTCTGGTCAGAGAAGGCTCGGTAGCTTGTTCTCTGGACAGGGATGAGTCGGAGAGGGCTTGGTAGCTCGTTCTCTGGACTCTGGTCAGAGAGGGATCGGTAGCTTGTTCTCTGGACCAGGATGAGTCGGAGAGGGCTCGATAGCTTGTTCTTCGGACTTTGGTTAGAGAGGGCTCGGTAGCTCATTCTCTGGACCGGGATGAGTCGGAGAGGGCTCGGTAGCTCGTTCTCTGGACTTTGGTCATAGAGGGCTCGATAGCTTGTTCTCCGGATCGAGATAAGTCGGAGAGGGCTCGGTAGCTCGTTCTCTGGACTCAGGGTCGCAATGATCAGAGCAAAGTTGGCTGGATTGGTTTGAAATCCGATCAGGGAGTTGGCACAAACTCTCTTGATAGTAGATTGGTCATAAGACCGATCCAGGATGTCTAATCGGTCTTTTGACCGATCCAGAAAGCTTCTGTGGAAACAGAAGGTTTTCTGAACGGTCTGGTGACCGTTCAGCAAACATTCTGTGTGGTCACAGAAAGATGACAAGAATCTATGATCGGTCAGTGCGACCGATCAGAACCGGCCTGGACCGATCAGGATGGATCCTGATCGGTCCATCACCTACCTGATCGGTCACCTTGACTGATCAGGTGATTTGACCTGAATTTCCAGTAAGTTTAGGGATCGGTCTGGTGACTGATCCCCTGATCCCTAATCGATCAGTGAGACCGATCAGAACATCACTAGATCAATCAGGATAGTGTCTAATTGGTCAAGAGGTTGTCTGATCGGTCAAGGTGACCGATCAACACCTCAGAACTTTAATTCAAATTGTTGTCAGCGCAGTTCTGATTTCTGATTTGGTTCTGATTTGCTTCGCTAATGGATCTGTAAGTGTGCAGACAACACAGAGCTTTGAAAGTCACATGAAGGAGCAAGAAGAAGGGTCAAGGGTGACTTTTCCCTGGTGCTATTTTGTTTGGTACACATTTGCAGGTTTCAACGGCTCATGACCTAAAGCTGTAGCTGAGAGGATGACTTCAGTGTGCTGAGAGCTCAGAAGGGGTCAGTGGGTGACGACGCCTGTATGTGTGCAGTATGTGTGCAGAAGAAAAGTTGAAGAAGAAGAAGTTGGCGAAGCAGAGAAGAAGAATAGAACAACGAAGCGAAGGGTTTTGCTGTGGAGTTGTTGGCGTTCTCTGCAACTTGCTTCTTGCTTATTTTTTTTCTGCTTACTACTGGTGCTTGTGGTTACATCTGTTGTGTAAGCTGTTGATGCAGTCTGACCCTGATTGTTGTTTTGGTGTTGGCACCGATTTTAGTTTAGGTGGATGATTATTGATTATGATTAAGTCCTGATCGGGGATCAGGCATGGTATGGAAAATCCTAGTCTGGAGGGCTAGGTGTTGGAAAATCCTAACCTGGAGGGTTAGGTGTTGAAAATCCTAGTCTGGAGGGCTAGGTGTTGGAAAATCCTAACCTGGAGGGTTAGGTGTGAAAAATCCTAGCTTGGAGGGCTAGGTATTTGAAAAGTCCTAATTCGGAAGGGTTGGGTGAAAAGTCCTAGCTTGGAGGGCTAGGTGAAAAGTCCTAACTTGGAGGGTTAGGTGCAAATTCCCATCCTGGAGAATTAGGTGAAAAAGTCCTGGCTTGGAGGGTCAGGTGCCTAGCTTGGAGGGCTAGGTTGGATGATGTTCTATCTCAGAAGGGTTGGGTGAAAAGTCCTAGCTTGGAGGGCTAGGTGAAAAGTCGTAACTTGGAGGGTTAGGTGCAAATTCCCAACTTGGAGGGTTAGATGGAAAAATCCTTAGCTTTGAGGGCTAAGGTGCATGAATTCCTAGCTTGGAGGGCTAGGTTTGAGTCCCTGGATCGGTCTGGTGACCGATCAGGGACATTGGTACGCTGCTCCTTCGTGGATCGGTGTGGTGATCGATCCAGAGATGTCTGATCGGACTGGTGACCGATCAGGGAGCACACAGTGAGGTTCGGAACCTACTGTGTGGCTCCTGATCGGACCGGTGACCGATCAGGGAGCAGGCTGCTTCCTCACTGCCTTGCTCCTGATCGGTCTGGTGATCGATCAGGGAGCGGACGGTGAGTGAGTTCCCTTGCTGATCAAGTCCTGGATCGGTCCGGTGACTGATCAGGGACTTTGGATCTGATTAAAAAATCACTTTTCATCTGACCTGATCGGTCTGGGTGACCTATCAGGCTTCACTTTGATCGGTCTGGTGACCGATCAGGCTTCACTCTGATCGGTCCAGTGACCGATCAGGCGTGTATAGCCGTGAGAGCTGGGAATCCCAGCGAAGCAGTGGATCGGTCTGGTGACCGAACCACACGCCCTGGATCGGTCCGGTGACCGATCACTTTAATTCAAATCGCACTGTCAGACGCTCTGATCGCGTCTGACCATATCTGATTTGCTGCCACTTACATCTGATATTTGATTTACTGTGTGATACGCTGCTCTAACACCTTGATTAAGCTGCAGGTGATAGGGGAGGATTCAAACACTCAAGGAGAGGTCAATGGAGGCTTTCCTTGGAGCAGGTTTGTCCGATTCTCCATTTCAGGTTGCAACGGCCGAGCTGCAGACTGGAGCCGAGACTGGGGCTTGGCTGAGGGGATCTCACGAAGACCAGAGAGGGCTCAGTGGTAGCTGGCGTTGGCAGCTGGAGGCTACGGAGGATGTTGTCACCTGGTGCTGTGTGGAGAATCAAAAGCGCGGAAGCAAGCTTCGTGGAAGCAGAGTTCTGGAACTAATCTTCTTGCTGCGCCTTGAGTTCTCCATTACGAGCTTGCTGTGTTCTTGAAGCTTCATCACTTTGAGCAAGCCACTGATTTCGAGAAGCAATCATCCATTACTTGAGCGCTTGAAGGAGAGAACAAGGAGCTTGGAGTCCGACAGTGGGAAGACACGAGGAAGGGTTCTTGCGTGAGATCGCCATTGGGTGGAGCTCAGGGAAGCTTGCTGTGTTTTTGTCCTTGCTAAGTGTTTGAGTAAGATCCTTCTAGTTGTTTCTTTGTGCTTAAACTTTATCTATGATTGAAATACTATTGTAACGACCCGGAAAATTCTTTTAATATTTCCTTAAAATATTAAGCATGTCTAGATGATTTTCGGAGGAACCTAGAAATATTAATGCGAACTTTGGCCTAGAAAATCCATGTTTTCTCATTTAAATTGGGAAAAGGGCACTAATGTGCCTTATATGGGCTTTTTAGTACTATAATTATTGATGGATTTTAGGTGAAAATTTATATAAATATAAAGGGATTTTAATGAGAAATATTAACATAATTATGGGGGGATTTTTAAGGGATTTTCGAAAATACTAGGAAAATAAAAGAAAATAGGTGGGAAAAAAAAATTGTGCATCTACCAAGGATTGAACCTTGGACCCCTTGTACAACCATGTATGCTCTAACCAACTCACCTAGCAAGGGAATGTTATGAGGGAATGAAGTGGATATTGGTTAAGGCTTAGAAGAAGATGAAGGGTCATGGAGAGACTCTTCATTTACCTCCTTAATGGGTTATAAAGAGGGGGGTTTGGGAGTTACCTCTTCTTTCCATCACTTGGCATTTTCTTCCTCCTCCTTCCCTCATCCTAGCCAAACACCACAAGGAGAGTTTCCCTTGGAAAAACTCCACAAGAAGGTCTCATCTCCAAGATCTAAGGGTTTTCCAAGGATACAAGGACAAGGGGGTTCAAGGGTCCAAAGATCTTACCATTTCCTTCTCTTTTAAGGTTTAGAAATCAAGATCAACCAAGGTAAGACTCCCTCACCTGTGGTATAATAGTTCCTTATGTTTTTAGCATGATATATTGGTTGATTTTGGGATTTGATGTTAAAAGAAACAAGAAAAGCAAACCAAGAACCCTAGGATACCCTATGGGTTTCGACCACTAGAAGTTTAGGGTCAAAGATGATGCTAAAAATCTTTACAATGTTGTTTAATGTTCTCTCATGATGTTTAGAGATTAAATATAATTTTTGGGAATTTTTGGGGTACCCTAGAATACCCTAGGGTTTCGGCCAACATCAAGAACTCATGTGTGGGGTTGGGTTTAAAACCTCAAGTATATGTTTTAGGTTTTATCATGATATAAGGGAGATGGAGGGTGTTTATGTGAATGTTTCACATGGCCTAGAGACCCTATAGGTTTCAGCCAAGTACCCTAATAGGGTGGGAAGTTAGGACTTATTTCAAGTAAGGGCCCCAATGGCCCTATGGTAATGTATGGTTGGTATTTAACAATTGATTTAGGGTTTTTAATGGAATTTTTCCATACCCCCATGGCCTTGAAGTTTCCGCCAAGAGTAAGATTAGGGCTAAAGGATTAGGGTTGGCCTTAAGTATGGAATCAAAGGGTTCCTATGGCCTAGTATATGTGTATGAGATGTTGTTTGGGAAGTTATGTGAAGGTTCATGGACCTAGGGTTCCTTGGGGACTTTCGGCCAAGGACATAACCTAGGGCTAGGATTGGGTTAAACCTACCAAGATGCTTGTGTATAGGTTACTAAGAGGTATGTTTAAGTAAGATGGAAGAATTTTTATGTTAACCAAACCATTAGTTTATATGTCATGAATTATATGATTAGGTCATAAATGTTTAAGACATGTGCCATGATCTAGGAATGATAGGTATGTATGCCATGTTTTATGAATAATATGTATGTATGCCATGTCTTATGAATGATATGAAGGTATGCCATGTTTATGAATAAATTTTATGTATGCCATGCTTTATGAATGATGTGTACATATGCCATGTTTAAGAATGAAAATGATGAATGAAGTTAAAGTTCATGCCTTCAAGGCATAACGATGATGTTAAGTATGATGAAAGTATGATGAATGAATGAATATGCTATGAATGATGATGAATGAGAAAGCATGTGAAAGCATTTTATTTTATTTTATGGGCTTGTACTGGACCTAAGTAAGGTCCACGATTCTGGACTACCGATGAAGCTGTCCACGGTTCGGGACTACCGATGAAGCTGTCCTTACGGTTCGGGACTACCGATGAAGCTGTCCTTACCCTAGTAGGTCGAGATTAGCTACCTCATATTTACTTAAGGATGCGCGCATATGATGAATGAATGTGGTACAAGCCAGGGCCCAATGAATATTATGATTATGTTAAAGTATTTAAAAGCATGTTTTTCAAGATTAAGCATCCTTATATATATATGCAATTGCCACATGCATCCATCCATGTTATGCATTATATTTATGATAAGAATATTATGCAAAGTAAGTTTATGCAAGGTATGTTTATGCAAATGATTTTATGTATATTTATGCTAATATAGGATGCCATGATTTAATTGTGTTTATGCTAAGTTAGAATGTCATGATTTTATTTATGTTCTAGTTTAGGATGCCATGATTTATTTATGTTTATGCTAAGTTAGAATGCCATGATTTTTTTTATGTTCATGCTAGTTTAGGATGCCATGATTTATTTATGTTTATGCTAGGGTAAGATGCCATGATTTATTTATGTCTATGCTAGTTTAGGATGCCATGATTTATTTATGTTTATGCTAGCTTAGGATGCCATGATTTATTTATGTTTATGCTAGGGTAAGATGCCATGATTTATTTATGTCTATGCTAGTTTAGGATGCCATGATTTATTTATGTTTATGCTAGCTTAGGATGCCATGATTTAATTATGTTTATGCTAAGTTAGGATGCCATGATTTTATTTATGTTCACGCTAGTAATGATGCCATGATTTAATTACGGTTGTGCTAAGATAGGATGCCATGATTTTATTTAGGTCCATGCTAAGAAAGTTTGTGAGGTTATGTTGATTATGTTTATGTCTATGCAAAGTATTATGTCATGCTATGAATGTTTATGATGTTGATATCTATGCCAAGTATTATGCCATGCCATGAATGTTTTATGGTTATGATTATGCCATGCTACGAATGTGATTAAGTTATGTTCATGCCATGACGAATGTATGCTAAGTGATAAAAATGCTTATGTTCTAAGTAAAACACTAAGTATGTTAATGTCTTATGTGCTCATGATTAAATGATGAATGGTTTTAGTGAGTATGAAAGAGTCTTATTAAGCCTGTGTGCTTATAGTCTTATTTTCCTTATACCGCAGATCACGCAAGGGGACAGTAAGGAAGCAGCAGGAGGGCCTTAAAGCATGTGTGTGATAGTGACTTGGCCAAGTGACCATATGTTTGCTCGTCTTCTGATAGAACTTTACCTTTACTATTAAGTACTTGAATGTGACTCTATGACATGATGCTACAGTATGACATGATGCTAAGTATGACATGATGCTAAAGTATGACATGATGCTAAGTATGATATGATGCTAAGTATAAAGTTAATATGTCATGTTCCCATGTTATGATGCTAGGAATGGTAGTAAGTGCATGTAGGTGTAAGTTTAAAGGTTTCCGCTGCATTATGATGTCTACATGCCCTAAATATGTTAACGTAACGCCGCTTTATGAAAAGAAAAAAAAAGCGGGCGTTACAACTGTGGAGAGGTTTCTCCACCGAGAAGGAGGTTGCTTTCTATCCGGTGATAACCGGGGCTTGATCTGCCGACGATCAAGGGATCACCCACCTTAAGGGCACGCCAAGGAGTAGGGGCAAGTTATCCCCGAACCTTGTAAACCCTCCTTGTTAGCGATCTTGCTAATTGTGGTTGTTTGTTTTTGGTTTCTGTCTTCATTTACTGCACTGCTTCATTTCGTTTCTTCCGCTGTGCTACTGATAAGTTGAGTGCAGGAAACTTGTTAAGTTTCAAAGAAAAGTGATTGGCTATATTCACCCCCCCTCTCTAGCCATCTCGTTTCCAATATAAGCTTCCTTCTCTAGTCTCCTATGCTTCACTTGATATACTTCTGAGACATTTGTGGAGAGGTTACTCCACCGAGAAGGAGGAATCTTTTAGCCAGATTCATTCCAGGGCCTGATCTGCCGAAGATCAAGGGATCCCCCACCTCTCGGGCATGCCAAGGAGTAGGGGCAAGTTATCCCCGAACCTTATAAACCCTATGTTAGTCTCTGTTATGTTTTCTTTCTGCTTTGTTTGTTTTCCGCTGCTAATCTAATTGTAGGAAGAAACGAGTTTTGGTGGGTCGCTATTCACACCAACCTCTCTAGCCATCCCAAGATCCTAACAACCAAGACCACCAAGTCTTCACCTTCTCCCTTCATCTCCCTATCGCCGAAACCCTAGCCAAAGGGTGGATGCCGCCGGCCACCAAGGAGTGAAAGACCCCTCCTCCTAGCTTGCGTCGACCACCAAGGAGTGATAGGAAGATGGAGAAGAAGAACACTCCTTCTTCCTTGAAATCCAAGCTGCCGAACCCCTCTCTTCTCCTTCCTCACCCCCGGCCAAAAAAGGAAGAACACTTCCTTTTCTTCACCATCGGCGCCTCAACCACCGCCTCCCCTTGCTTCAACGCACGGCCAAGGAAGAAGATGACCAAGTGAAGAAGAGAAAGGGATGAGAAGATCTCTTCCTTTCCTTCTTCCTTGCCGCCACTTCCCTTCTTCCTTTGTGCGACGAAAACCCTAGGAGAGAGATTGTGTGAGAGAGAGAGAGGAAGAGAGGAGAGACTTAGGGTTGTTGTGGTGTTGGATGCCTTGGTCTCATGACACCATGGGGTATATATAGGGCTACAATAGGGACCATGAGGAGGAGTTGGGTCTTGGCCAACCAATGGATCAAGGCCCGATCCATTAATGAAGATTCATTCCACTAAAGGATCCTCATTAATCTACCTCACCAACCCCTATATTTAAATATTGACTCCACCTATTATGAGTACAAGTATCTCCTTGTGATTAAGATATCGAATGCCCATTGATTATTAAATTACTGACAATTTAATTAATCAACACTAATTCCTTAAGTAGTACCACTCAACCTTATCATTATGTCGGACCAAGTCCACCTGCAAGATTTAACATGATGAACCTTATGAGCTCCTCAAGGGGACATCATCAACCTGACTCACCAGGACACAGTTTCCTTCTATAATCAATGGCACATCATGTAAATAATATTATTTATCAACTTACTGGGCCTATCGATTTAACAGAATAAATCTCGCCCATTGGTAAATCAAAGAAATACATATTAAGTACTCGTGCCCGTTATTATATCAGGATTAAGAGCATGTACTCCATAATAATTGAGGTCTGATTCAATTATAAAGTCAGTATAAATTGAATCACCTCTATGTCAGTCCTGCTCAATACACACAAAGTGTACTAGTGTAATTCTATGGTCAAGATAAACCAACACCAAATTACACTACAACCATCCTGATGGTTTGTCCAAATCCATCTCGGTTGTGAGCCTTTACTTATACTCTACAAGGAACTGATAACATAATCTTCTGTGCGACACCACACACCATGTTATCTACAATGTAAAGTATTAGACAATATGCACATACTAATATAAACATGCAAACAGTGATCATGTGATTCTCTTTCAAAATGTAGATGTCTATATATAAAAGCAAGACTTTTAGTATACATCCTAACAACATTCTTGGAATTTCGTCTTGCACTGAAGTCACTCGCCATAAGGCGGCTTGCTCGATTTGGTGTTGTTCCAATGCTCCTTTGACGGTGTTGGTGACTAGGTGATCCAACTCCTCTCTCGTCAAGATGATGGGTTGTCCCTCTGGATCTGCCATCACGGTGCTCCTTTAGGTGCTTTGATTATGTTTCCCACTGGCGGCGTCAAACTTGTTCATAAAGAAAATGACGCGGACATCGAGTCACCAAGGAGCAGCCCATGGGATGGCAACTAGGAGAAGATGATTGCACCTTGCGAGATTAACACAAGCGTTAATGGGAACACACCGGAAGGTTTTTCGGCGGAGCCCACTCTGATTCTCAAGTCAGGAATGAGAATTCTTTCAGGAGGGCAACGAAGAAGCAGGATTTTGTTAAGTTTAGAAAGCTTACCCCCTTACCTGAATGCCGAAGCACCTTATATACCTGAGGGCTTGGTCACATGTGTCTCTACGTTCTCCTCCACATTCCCTAATCATCGGTTACGTGATAACTTTTAGGTAATGGCCATTGTGATCATTAATCCCTTAATTGCCGCGTGTAACAGACAATAATTATCTGATGACTTTTCTGTTCTAGAAAGAGGTGTTGGATCGAGAGAACCGATAGAGGGGGGGTGAATATCGAAAAACATTCGGATTTAAGATAGAGAAATTGCACAACGGAAAATTAAAACAAAACACGCAAACACAGAGATTTTTACTTGGTTCGGAGCCTAGGTCGACTCCTACTCCAAGGCCCACGGTCGTTGACCGTTTACTACGGGCAATACTATAATCGCGCAATAACAGTTTACAATATTGAATTACAAATGTAGCAAGTTAAACTTTTAAAACAAAAAGCTCTTCTTGTACCGACGTCCGATGTAGGTTGTCTTTTTCCGGAGCAGCGGGACGTCGTCGGCTCAAGTTGGGAGGTTTCCGGAGCGAGGCGCGAGAGAAGAAGAGCGTAGAAGCGTTGAATCAAGTGTTGCATTGAGCCTTGGGGTCGAGGGCCCTTTATATAGCCCTGGGGGCGCCCGGATCATCGGGGGCGCCCCCCCCCCACGTATCGGCCGATCATCCTTTCCCTCGGTCAACTTCTGATCCCTTCAAATTTGGGATCATATTTTGACCGGGGCGCCCGGGACGCTGGGGGCGCCCGGGTTGACCGGGTCAAGTCCTATCCCTTTGGCTTGGCTGGCTTCTCTTCGCAGGCTTGCATTTGGGGGCGTCCGAAGCGCTGGGGGCGCCCGGGAGCACGGGGGCGCCCGGGACAGTAGCTGCAGAAGCAATTCTTTGGGTTTTGTGTTTTGTGTTCACCTTGGGGGCGCCCGGGACACTCCGGGCGCCCTGGTCAGCTGTTGCCTCATTCCTTTGAGGCTCTCTGAGCTGCAGACACTCGTTCCTTCGGTCCTGCATCCAGGGTTAGTCCAAAACACTATAAACAATAAAATATTAGTTTATACAGCCTTAGCTGTCTTGGTTCTGACTTTGGGTCTCCAAAATGGAGCCCTAGGTCGAACCGACGCCTACTGTTCCCTCGACGGGGAACGCGTCCTCACCTACTCCTCTCGGGAGAATGTACCTGATGCCAACCGCTCCTCTGGTTGGACTTTTGCCTAGCGGTCCTTCGCCAGGTCTTGGATACCGAGCTGTCCTTCGCCCGGTGCCTAGCAGTCCTTCGCTAGGGCTTTGTATCCTAGCATTCCTTCGCCAGGTGCCTAGCAGTCCTTCGCTAGGGCTTTGTTTCCTGGCAGCCCTTCGCCAGGTGCCTAGCAGCCCTTCGCTAGGACTTTGTTTCCTGGCAGCCCTTCGCCAGGTGCCTAGCAGCCCTTCGCTAGGACTTTGTTTCCTGGCAGCCCTTCGCCAGGTGCCTAGCAGCCCTTCGCTACGACTTTTCCTGCACACTTGAGTAATATTATTAGATCACAAATAACACTTAACTTTGAACCCTTTGCCAATATCAAAATAAGGTTCGACACGGTGCTTCCTGCACCAACAATCTCCCCCTTTTTGATTTATGGCAACACAATTCAAAGTTAAGTAAAAATTATAACAGTTTAAGCACGAAGGTTAAAACCAATGAAACATGGCAATTCTTAACAGTCTAATACCAATGTAATTTGAACAGAAATTTTTTTTTTCTCATACTTATACTCCCCCTGAATAATTGTTTTATAAAACAATAATTAACTTAACTCTTAACTTTGACCTTTCCTCCCCCTTTGACATATATCAAAAACAAACATGGGTGAACAAGGTATCTAATAGGGATTTTTGAGTTTTTCTAAGTGCTTCATGTTTTTGACAACGTGTTTTTCAAAAATAGAGTAAAAGCATTTTAAAAACTTTTTACACTTAGATAATTTTCCATTATGAAAGGTTTTGCAAGCCTAAATTTTGTTAAATAACTTTTACTTACAAGGCTTTGCAAAAAGAATTTTACTTAGGCAAAATTTTGAAGTCAAATTTTCCAAAAAAAATTCAACTTTGAGAATTGGGAAAAATTAAAAAGAATTTGCACACTTAGAAGAATTTGCTTGGAAATACTTTGTGTATTTTGAAAAACAAAATATTTAAGAAATTTCTAGACAATTTTTTCACCAAAAACTTTACTTAGAAACATTTGCCAAAATTTTCAAAAAGTTTTTACTCAGACAAATTTTGTTTACTAAGAAAAATTTTACTTAGGAAAATACATGCACTTTAAGAATTTTTGGAATGCTTTTTTTTAAAAAAAAATTAAACAAAATTTCCTTTTTCTCCCCCTTAATGTGAAATTCTTCTCCTTATTTTTTAGATCATTTCTAAGTTCAGTTTTGAAAAAAGTATTTTGAAAAACTTCTGAGTATCACAAAGAAAATTCTAAGTTAAGAGCAACTCGAAGTTTTCAATAAAGTTCCTATAAAAAGGGAAAAAGTTTAAGGAAGAATTTAATTTTCACTTTTTCTACTCTCCCCCTTGGCCATATATCAATAAAGAATTCTTGAAAAATATATTTTGAAAGAAGTTTTAAGGAGAATGTTTGTGTATCAGAGCCTGTAAGTTTTGAAAACATAAAAGTACTTAGTATAACTCTTAAAAGCCTAGCAAAAAGCTTAAATTTCACCAACAAAGCTCCACTTTGAAAGGTATTGTGCAATTTTGAAAAAAATTTGTATTTATAGGCAAATCTTTAGAAAATTCACGTACTTAGAATACTATTGCCTTAGAAAAGTATTAGTACTTTTGAAAGATATTATGCAATTTTTGAAAAATATAAGTACTTTTAAAAAAAATGTGCATTTTTGAAAAATATGCAAGTACTTTTAAAAAACAGATTGAGCATTTTTGGAAAGTCTAAGGACTGTTTTTTTTTAAATATAAATAATTTTTAAAAAGTATTATGCATTTTGAAAACATAATATTTTACTTGACTAGGTTTCTTTTCCAGTCTGACACAATCCTAGGAAACCTTGTTAACTACAAGGACATTTTCCTAAGTGTCCTGGAAATTTCTCCAACCCAAGTAAATATTATAAAAGTAACTTCATAAGTCACAAGAATTTTGAAAAATAAAATAATAGTATTTTGGAACAAAAATTATTTAAGTTTTCGAAAGGATTTTAAACTTGCAGTGCATGAAAACATATACTTTAAAAAAAATTGTTCAATAATTCTTTTAATTTAATCTTCCCCTAAGCTTGGCCCAGTCCGAGGAAGCTTGTTGACTACAAGCGATCTTCCTCTGAGTTTTAGGATTTGATTTAAATTATAAGAATTATCTAATAACTTCAAAACAAATAATTACAAAAAAAATTTCAGAAATTCATTTGACTCAAACTCCCCCTAAATTTGACATATCCTAGGAGTCCTTGTAGATCATGAAGTGGACCTTCCTCTGTGTCTTTAGGGTTTATTAAAATCAAAAGAATAATTTTGAACAATCTTCTGAGTATGATAACTTTCAAGATAAATTTTTGAAAACATAACTTGAAATGATAGCACAGTTTTCGAAAATCATGATGATAATTTTTCAACGAGATAGTAATATCGAGGGGTTTTGAATAAGTTTTAAAGCATAAGGTTTTTGAAAAATTTGAATTTTTCGAAAAAAAAATTAAGAAGAACTCCCCCTGTATCCGACACAGTTTGTCTTTTATCTAAGTTCCTTAAGGGACTTCAGTGTTGACCAGGTTTGACTATATGGACTAGGGTTGACTATTTCGACTAAATCAGAATAAGCCTTAGACTCTATTTATTGTGATATTTGACAAAAAAATGTGATAAATGAAACAGTAGGGTACAATACAATAAATTAAAAATTAGAGGTAAGTTTGAATAATTTTTGCAAACCTTTTTTATTTTAAAGGATAGTGAATCATGCTTTTAGGTCCTAGATGTCTCACCCGGTTCTACGTGGTCAAACATGTTAACCTTATGGGTTGTGTGAGACAAATATTTAATTTTAACAAAAAAAATGGTTAATTTTGAAACATTAAACCTTAGTTTTAAAAAAAATGATTTTTGAGGATTTTGAAATTAATTAGAATTTTAACTTTGAATTTTAAAAGTTAGTTAAATTAAATTTGAATGTTAAAAGTCAGATGAGTTAAATTTGAATTTTAAAAGTCAGATGAATTAAATTTAATTTATTAAGATTTAATTGATTTAATTAAGATTTAATTTTGATTTAATTGAATTAATTAAGATTTGATTTTGATTTAATTAAGATTTGATTTTTATTAATCTGAATTAGTTGGTTGGGTTGGACTCAACTTTTAGGTCCTAAGCATCTCACCCATTTCTAAGTGACAAAGCAGGATATCCTTAACTGTTTTGTGAGATGCATATTTTAATAGAAAGATTAATTTTGAAAAGTTAAATTAATTTTTAAAGCCAATTTAAATTTATTTTGAAAAGAGATATTTGGATCTAAAATTAACTGAAAATTTGTGTTAGATTCGAATTTAACAAAGAGTAAATTGAATTTGAATTTCAAAAATTGGCTTCCAGGTCTTGGCGAGGCACAAGGCCTTCTTTGGTCGTAGCCTTATTGGATCATCAACCCTTTCCTAGACAAAGCCTTTTAGTGAAATTTCATCTTCAAAATTACTTTTTGGTAAATTCTGGTCTAACTAGTTTGGGTCTTGGATCGGTAGCTTCAGCTAGTTCTGCCAAGATGGCTTCCCTAACGTACTATCATCTCACCTCCACCCAATACTATGTTGTTCAAATTTCAATTAATTGATTTAGTCCTTATACTAACCAATCCTATTTCTAAAAAAAACAAAAATAAAAAGAAACACATAATTAAAACAAACAATTGTCTAAGTAAGGTCACAATTGGAGTAATACTCTGGATTTTCGAAATCTGCAAGATTATGAATTAAATTTTCTAACTTATTGACCTTATGTTTTAGGGTTTCATTTTCTTGTTTCAATTTTCTGAAGTTTGCTTTAATTAAGTTACATGAACCAATCACATTATTCAAGGTAAATAACAGATTTTCAAATATTGTAAATTTACCTTTGTCGATCGTTTGTCCGGCATTCTTGGTAGCTCTTTTATCTGTGCATTCACGTTGGTAATGCCCGAACTCCTGGCACTTGAAGCATTGGATGCGACTTTTGTCCCTTCGTGCTTTTGGAACTGGTTCCTTTGTCGCCATCGGTGGTGTCGTCTGAATCTTACGAGTAGGACACTCACTTTGGTAGTGCCCTCTCTCCCTGCATGTGTAACAAATTACATGATTTTTAAAATCTGATTTTACACTTTTACCTTTTGGTTCCTTATTGGGAATCTCCCCCTTGATTCTTGCCGCCTCGGATCTAGGCTCATCTTCTGATTCTGTGTCTGAGTCGGACTCGGGTACTAGTTGAAGCTCCTTCTTTGGTGGTTCTTTAGGATTTTTCCCTGCAAAAGAATTTACACCTTCCTCGACCATTACAGTATCTGTTTGATTATTTAATTCTAATTTTGAAAAGAATTCAAAATCGGTTACCGTCTTAGTCAATTCGTCGTCTGATTCTGGTTCGACTTCGGGTTCAGACTCTGACTCGGCTGTTTGTGCTTGGACCGAAAGGGCAAGATAACTTACCTGATCTTCTTCTTCATCTGAGATCTCTTGATGAAGGTCAATCAGTTTTTCCCAGATTTCTCTAGCACATCTGAAGGATCCGACCCGCTTCAATTCTTCATTGGTTAGGCCACATTGTAGGATTGCAGTAGTCCTTGCATCTGTCTCGATCTTCCTCAGTGTTGGTTCATCCAGTTTGTCCCAAGTGATCGATGCTCCTTCTTCTGTGGGGAGGGAGAACCCTGTTTGAATAATCATCCATATGTCCATATGGGCCTTCAGATGGAACTCCATTTGACTTCTCCAATAATTGAAGTTCTCGTCGGAGAATAGCGGTGGACGGGCACTGTTCCACTCTTGGTTGGCCATTTAGTTTAAACTCTTGCACACAAAGAGAAAAAATAGAAGTGTACCAAGACTTGGTCTTGGATTAGTAGTGCGGGAGAAGAAAAAAATAGCCCAACAAGTATTGCACGAATTTCAAGGCAGAATAATAATAAAATAAATAAAAAAAGGTTTGAGACAAATTTTTAGGAAATGAATATTCTGATTAATTAAAAAAATAGGAGTTAAAGATATTGCATAAATTGAGGTAGCACGAATTTCGAAAAAAAATTAAAATAATAAAAAAAAGTTTATGTCAAATTTTCAAAAATTGATCGTTTTTTCAATTCTAACTTATGGTGAAAATTTGAAAATTCAAAATTGAAAAAGGCGTAAAAAGCGGAAAAAATTAAATGGTGTTGATTAACAAAAAAGAAAAGAAATAAAATGAAAAAAAAATTTGTAAATCCGAAAAACTCCCAAATTGGTGGTTGCACCAAATTTGAGCTTCCTCGCTCTGATATCACTTGTTGGATTGAGAGAACCGATAGAGGGGGGGTGAATATCGGAAAATGTTCGGATTTGAGATAGAGAAATTGCACAGCGGAAGATTAAAACAAAATACGCAAACACAGAGATTTTTACTTGGTTCGGAGCCTAGGTCGACTCCTACTCCAAGGCCCACGGTCGTTGACCATTTACTGCGGGCAATACTATAATCGCGCAATAACAGTTTACAGTATTGAATTACAAATGTAGCAAGTTAAACTTTTAAAACAAAAAGCTCTTCTTTTACCGACGTCCGATGTAGGTTGTCTTTTTCCGGAGCAGCGGGACGTCGTCGGCTCGAGTTGGGAGGTTTCCGGAGCGAGGCGCGAGAGCAGAAGAGCGTAGAAGCGTTGAATCAAGTGTTGCCTTGAGCCTTGGGGTCGAGGGCCCTTTATATAGCCCTGGGGGCACCCGGATCATCGGGGGCACCACCCCCCACGTGTCGGCCGATCCCCCTTTCCCTCGGTCAACTTCTGATCCCTTCAAATTTGGGATCATATCTTGATCGGGGCACCCGGGACGCTGGGGGCGCTCGGGTTGACTGGATCAAGTCTTATCCCTTTAGCTTGGCTGGCTTCTCTTCGCAGGCTTGCATTTGGGGCGCTCGGAGCGCTGGGGGCGCCCGAGAGCAGCGGGGGCGCCAGGGAGCACGGGGGCGCCCGGGACAATAGCCGCAGAAGCAATTCTTTGGGTTTTGTGTTTTGTGTTCACCTTGGGGGCGCCCGGGACACTCCGGGCACCCTGGTCAGCTGTTGCCTCATTCCTTTGAGGCTCTCTGAGCTGCAGACACTCGTTCCTTCGGTCCTGCATCCAGGGTTCGTCCAAAACACCATTAAACAATAAAATATTAGTTTATACAGCCTTAGCTGACTTGGTTCTGACTTTGGGTCTCCAAAATGGAGCCCTAGGTCGAACCGACGCCTACTGTTCCCTCGACGGGGAACGCGTCCTCACCTACTCCTCTCGGGAGAATGTACCTGATGCCAACCGCTCCTCTGGTTGGACTTTTGCCTAGCGGTCCTTCGCCAGGTCTTGGATACCGAGCTGTCCTTCGCCCGGTGCCTAGCAGTCCTTCGCTAGGGCTTTGTATCCTGGCATTCCTTCGTCAGGTGCCTAGCAGTCCTTCGCTAGGGCTTTGTTTCCTGGCAGCCTTTCGCCAGGTGCCTAGCAGCCCATCGCTAGGACTTTGTTTCATGGCAGCCCTTCGTCAGGTGCCTAGCAGCCCTTCGCTAGGACTTTGTTTCCTGGCAGCCCTTCACCAGGTGCCTAGCATCCCTTCGCTAGGACTTTCTTTCCTGGCAGCCCTTCGCCAGGTGCCTAATAGCCCTTCACTAGGACCTTTCCTGCACACTTGAATAATATTATTAGATCACAAATAACACTTAACTTTGAACCCTTTGCCAATATCAAAACAAGGTTCGACATGATGCTTCCTGCACCAACAAGAGGAACGACTACTTGAAGTCAGGCTATATGATATATTGATCATTGGTGTAACACCCCAAATTTTTCAATGTAAAATCATGACAATGTATGAAAAATAGTTATAATGAAATGATATAAATTTCATGCAATCACATGCTATGAAATGTCATGAATGCATGAAATATCATATTCATGAATATGAAATATTAAAAATATTATGAAATTTCATGATGGGCTTGGCTTAATGGGCTTTGATATGGATTAGTGCAAATTGTGATAAAAAGAAGAGGTAGAAAGGAGGAAGCAAGGATTGAACCTTATACCTCCTAGTTGCACTCACCATGTCATAACCAATTAACCAAGCAATATTTCATGTAGAGAGAATAAGAAACATTCTTGTTAAATCGAGGGAAGCGAAGAGACATGCCTCTTCATGAGAAGAGTATAAATAAGAGAGGGGGAAAGGAAGTTACACTTTTTCCTTCTTCTTCCCCACTTCATTTTCGAAAATCAAGAAGAACTCTCTCCCTTTCCATTTCTGAAAATTCCAATCCTAGGGTTCTAACCCTAGGGCAATTGCAAGAAGGAGAGTCCAAGTGCCATTGCTCTCTACCAAGACCAAGGAATCCTAGAGAAAATTTGGAAGAAAAGGATTTTCACATACCCTCCAAGTCTAGGGTACCCTACGGTTTAAGAGAAGGCGAAATTCCAGCGCTAGGATGTAAGTGTCCTCTCGCCTGCAACATAATTGCTATTGGATGTTGTTGTCTCATTCATTTGGAAAATCACAAGGGTTTCCCTTGATGAAGGTTTCGGCCACCCCTTGTAAGGGGTCCAAGAGAAGGGTTTTTGATCAAACTTTGATGCATGCTAGTAACCCTAGGGATTTTATACACATAGGTGTTGTTTCCAAATTTTTGGAAAGACAAAAGTTAGGGTTTGGTACCTTACAACTTTCGGCCACCACCCATTCATGGGCCTTGGTTGCTTCTTGATGCATGAGGATATCCCTAGGAACTTAGGGTACGGATGTGTATTGTTTTCCAAATTTTTGAGAAGACAAAATTAGGGTTTGATACCCTATATAAGTTTCGGCCAAGGGAGAAGAATTTGGGCTTTTGGAGTTGCTTGATATCCTATTATGTTTCCATGATTAGTAGTGTAGATGAAGTGTTTGGGTAAATGTTTGTGTGAAGTTTGGATCTCAAAAAACCTAGCCTAGCCATCCTATGAGTTTCGGCCACCCCTTGTAAATTAGGGTTAGTGGAAGCTAACCTCACTTTGAAGTATAAACCATGGTCAATTGTTAACATGAAGTGCACTTGAGGTGTTGTAGAAATGCTTGAATGAATGCTTGATTGAAAAAAAAGAAATTCCCTTACTTGTAACTTTCGGCCAACCCTAGTCCTAGGGTTGGGAAGCACTTAGTAAAATCATGAAGCATGCTACCACTTATATGATGTGTGTATAAATTATGAGACCTATCTTGTTAGGTATAAAAGCATGCCTTATAGCCCATGGGGCACTCTTATGACATGAACATGATGTGGTTGAGATGTGGTGGATAATATGCTTAAAAAAAAGGGATACTCTATTGAAACTGGGATCAAGAGCACCCGAATGTGTGGTGTGTCCCTAGGGGATCAAGAGCACCCTTGATGAGTGGTGTGTCCCTTTAAGATGTGATTAAGAGTACCTTTAGGCATAACATATATGAGTAATTGCATGATAAATTACTTTACTTTGAAAGTTGTGTACCCGACTCGGAAGGGGGTCGTTAAACAAATCCAATGTGCATGTTAACTGAAGGTCATGGCATTGGTAGGACGGAAGGGTCCTGCTCTAATTAGATTGGTGGCTCGCTACCCCAATTTATTAGGGAACGCGCTTGATGTGGTACTACAACTGGGCCCTAGATGATGATATGATATTTTTAAGTACTTACCTTTATGGAACTTTTTGAAAAGCATATTCTCCCATTATGTGATGATCTTGTTCTGTAAGTACTTAGAGATATTTGATGTGATGCTTATGATGCTTTGATGAGATGCTTATGATGGTTATAATCTTGTTCTATCTTGATTACTGAGTACATGATATGATGTATCGATACGGTTTTGCGAGTAGGCCCGGATTCTTACTAAGCACGTTTTGCTTACTAGTTCATGTTGTTTTTCTTATGCTGCAGATAGCGGTAAGAAATACTTGAACTAAAGGAAGAGGCAGAAGGAAGGCTAGAGGATGTGTGTGGTGATGGCTCGGGAAAGGACGAAAGATTCTTATCTACCTTATTTTTGTCTAGAATCTAAACTGCTTCCAATAAAAGATTGAAATTGTATTACTATACTCTGAATGTGTGATGATTATGACTACTCTACTGTTGATTAAGTTAGAGATATGGAACCTATGTTTTGTTAGATAATACTATCATCAATGTCTAATTCTTGTAGTATGCATGCTAAGTAAAATGCTAGATATTTACTATTTTCTGTTGCTTATGAATGCTTCTTTTGCATGTATCTAAGACTAGATAACTCTTGCTATATTCTCACTTGAGATTCCATGCTATAGTGTGTTAAATGATCTTCCTATTAGGTTGTAAATGCATGTAGATATAAAAGAAATGAAAATACCTTGCTTGGTAAATTAGTCTTCAATAAGCATGCTTACTACACTTCTTGTATTGTAATTGTTGTGTTTGGATATACATGCTTAACTTGATAAATGATATGAATGTATGGACCCGTAACCCCGCCTTAAGGGTAGATATAAGGTCGGGCGTTACAAGTTGGTATCAGAGCAGATTTCCCCTCCACCACACACACATCAAGCTTCCTTCTGCCGCTTCCAAGTAAGAAACCCTAAACTCGCTTTACTTTATTTCATGTACAGTACTACTATATGAGATGATTGATGCTTGCCTAACAAAGTAGTATTAAGGCTTATATCTATCTATTTACTGGTTGTAAAATAGATATGGCTAGAAGGCGTAGTACTAGGGGTAACGAGACAGCACCCCCACCTGATCTGATGCAGGTGATCACTGAGCTGCAGCGTCAGGTCACTGAGCAGCAGCAGATGATAAATACTCTGATGACCCAGCAGACTAACACTGCCACCCCTGCGGGAAGTCAGGACGCCATAACCACTGAACCTCCGGCTGCACAGGCGCCCTCGGACACTATGGCCCGAGCAGTCCGACAAGAGGCCTATTTGATACAGTGGCAACGACTGAAGCCGGATAAGTTCTCCGGCACCTGCGAGCCGTGGGACGCCCAGTCCTGGCTCAAAACGGTGGAAAGCACCATGGAACTTCTCGACTGGCCGGAACACGAGAAGGTCAAGTGTGTCTCGTTCTGCCTCTCCGGCGATGCTCGGATGTGGTGGGAACGGGTGAAGGCCAGAAGATCAGTGGATCAGATGAAATGGAAGGATTTCGAGTCTGAATTTCTGGAGGAGTTCTTTCATATGAGGGTGACCAACAGGTATTTTGATGAGTTCACCGAATTTCGACAGGGGAATCTCTCTGTCAACGAGGCCGTCCAGAAATTTAACCGACTGGCACGATTATGTCCGGAGCTGGTCAGTACTGAAAGGGAAAGGGTCAGATTAATGCTGAGAATGCTCAGGCCCGACATCGCTCTGAGTGTAGCCGGTGGCGTTCATAGGCCACAGACTGCAGAGGAGCTAGTCAGTGGCGCCCTGAATGCTGAGCACTATCTGAAGAATATCAGCCAGCAGAAGCAGGCCCCAGCCAGTACACAGAATCAGAGTCAGTCGGAAAATCAAAGGACTCAGAACACTAAACCCCACTGGAAGAAGAACCACAATGGAAAAAGAAAGCCATGGAACAAGTCTACTGGTGATTCGAAAGGCAAGAAGCCTAAGCACCCTCCTTGTGTCACCTGTGGGAAGATGCACCTCGGGACGTGCTTATGGGGTGCCAAGAGATGTTATACTTGCGGGAAGGAAGGACACTTTGCCAGAGAGTGTCCTACTGCCGCTAAGGCACCTCAGCAGCAGTATATTCAGCACAAAGGTGCTCCTCCCCAGCTTCACCATATGCAGGCTGCTATTGAGGGTACTCCTATTTATCAGGGGCGATTAGAAGCCCCGCCTGCTACAACAAACGCCCAGGTTTTCTCGCTTACCAAGGAAGACGCGGCGACTGCCTCTACCGTTGTCACAGGTCAGATAGTTATTTACAGTCATCCTGCTACTGCATTATTTGACACTGGGGCAACGCATTCCTTTATTTCTATGCTATATGCCACGAGATACGATATGCCACTGCAAGAACTAGATTGCATGTTTCTGACTACATTGCCCTCGGGAGAGGTGATGCCCTCTACCCAAATGCTGCGGGCCGCACCGATCAGCATCGCAGATAGGGAACTCTACTGCGATCTGATAGTGCTTGATATGGCCGATTATGATCTGATATTGGGCATGGATTTCTTAAATAAATACGGCGCTTCAATCGAGTGCCGTAAATGAAGGGTTATCTTTCGACCCGAGACGGGAATTCTCTTTGAATTTATCGGCGAGCCGAAGAAGAAGACTAGCAAATTCTTATCGGCTCTGAAAGCAAGGAAAATGTTAGAGAATGGATGTTATGGATTTCTAGCTCATGTAGTTGATACTCGTCCTACAGAGGACCCGAAGCTAGAAGACGTCGAAGTCGTATGCAACTATCCAGAGGTATTTCCTGACGACTTACCTGGGTTAGCACCTGAAAGAGATGTTGAATTTGCTATTGATTTGATCCCTGGTACTAACCCCATCTCGAAAGCACCATACCGAATGGCGCCGACTGAATTGAAAGAATTGCAAGGACAGCTACAAGAGCTACTCGACAAGGGACTTATCCGCCCTAGTCATTCCCCCTGGGGAGCTCCCGTACTGTTCGTCAAAAAGAAGGACGGATCGATGCGTATGTGTATCGACTATCGGGCATTAAACAACGTGACCATAAAGAACAGGTACCCTCTACCCAGGATAGATGACCTGTTCGATCAGTTGAAGGGAGCTACGGTTTTCTCTAAGATCGATCTGAGGTCTGGTTATCACCAAGTCCGGGTGAAAAATGAGGATATACCCAAAACTGCTTTCCGGACGAGATACGGACATTATGAGTTCGTAGTGATGCCGTTTGGAGTCACTAATGCTCCGGCAATATTCATGGACCTTATGAATCGGATTTTCTCGGCATTTCTCGACAGATTTGTGATCGTTTTCATCGACGACATCCTTATTTATTCGAGGACTTCCGAAGAGCATGCGGAGCACCTGAGTATAGTATTACAGATTCTTCAGAAGGAACAACTGTATGCTAAATTTTCGAAATGTGAGTTCTGGCTGAACCAAGTATCATTCTTGGGACATGTTATCTCCAGGGACGGAGTGATGGTCGACCCGATCAAAATTGAGGCCGTAAGTAACTGGTCCAGACCCAAGAATGCCAGCGAGGTCAGAAGTTTTCTGGGGATAGCAGGCTATTACAGAAAATTCGTAGAGAACTTCTCTCGGATTACAGCTCCTATGACAGCTCTGACTAAGAAAGACAGGAAATATATTTGGACCGATGAATGTGAGAAGAGCTTCTCTGAACTGAAAAGGAGGCTGACTAGCGCTCCTATATTGACCCTCCCGGAAAGTGATACGGGTTTCGATATGTACAGCGACGCATCCAAACTGGGACTCGGAGCTGTGCTTATGCAGAATGGGAAGGTGATTGCCTACGCCTCTAGACAATTAAAGGAACATGAAAAGAATTATCCTACCCATGATTTGGAATTAGCAGCGGTGGTCCTTGCGCTAAAATCATGGAGGCATTACTTATATGGCACTCAGTGCAAGGTCTTTACTGATCACCAGAGTCTGCGGTATTTCTTCACCCAGAAAGACCTGAATATGCGACAACGCCGATGGCTCGAGTTGGTCAAGGACTACGACTGTGAGATCTTGTACCATCCGGGAAAAGCCAACAAGGTAGCCGATGCTCTTAGTAGAAAATCATGTGCTACTTTAATATCTTTGTCGGCTTTGTCACAACCCTTAGGGGAAGAAATTATGAACTTCGGAATTGAAATGATATCAGGACAGTTGTCCACCCTGATGATTGCGCCGACATTGTTCGGCGATATTCTGGAGAAGCAGAATCATGATCCGAGTCTTCAGAGAATCAAGCAAGAGATTCTCGAAGGCAAGGACGAGGGATTCTGGATTTCCGAGAGCGGAGTTTTATATTCCGGGATCGATTATGCATTCCCGACGACTCCGACTTACGGACGAGGATACTCGAGGAAGCTCACGGCACACCTTATGCGATGCACCCTGGGTCTACCAAGATGTATCAAGATCTGAAGGGCAAATTCTGGTGGTCCGGCATGAAGAAAGATGTAGCCCATTATATCAGCATGTGTTTGACCTGCCAGAGGGTCAAAGCAGAACACCAGAGACCTGGGGGAGTTCTGCAACCTCTACCTATTCCCGAGTGGAAATGGGAGGACATATCTATGGATTTCATATAGGGCTGCCTCGGACTACGAATGGATATGATAGTATATGGGTTATTGTGGACCGACTGACCAAGTCCGCGCATTTTCTGGCTATCAGGATGACTTATTCAGTTGAGCAGCTGGCTCAACTGTACGTCAAGGAGATTGTCCGACTACACGGGGTTCCCAAGACCATCGTCTCTGACCGAGATGGTCGATTTACTTCTGATTTTTGGGGACACGTGCAGAAGGCCCTTGGCACGAAGATGAAGTTCAGTACAGCCTTTCACCCCCAGACTGACGGGCAGACTGAACGAGTAAACCAGATACTAGAAGATATGTTACGAGCTTACACCTTGGACTTCAAGGGAAGCTGGTGTCGATACCTGAGCCTGGCAGAGTTTGCTTATAATAACAGTTATCAGGCTACTATCGGGATGGCACCGTATGAAGCACTATACGGAAGGAAATGCAGATCTCCTTTATGCTGGCATGAGAGTGGTGAAAAGAGGGAGATGGGACTCCAGACCGATATTATTGATGAGACCACTCAGGCTATAAAGAATATCCGACAGAGAATAGAGACTGCTCAGAGTCGGCAGAAGAGCTACGCTGATAAACGACGTCGACCACTTGAGTTCGAGGTTGGGGATTCGGTATTCCTGAAGGTAGCCCCTATGAAAGGGGTGATGAGATTCGGAAAGAAGGGGAAGCTGAGTCCGCGATACGTGGGACCCTATCAGATTTTGAGACGAGTAGGCAAGGTGGCCTACGAGCTGGAGCTATCGCCAGAAATGGCGGCTATCCACAACGTCTTCCATGTGTCGATGCTCAAGAAGTGTACCCCTGATGCGAGTCAAATGATGGAATCCCCACCAGTGCAAGAACAAGAGAGCCTTAGTTCCGAACGGCGACCTATACAGATCTTAGATCGGGAGATCAAAAGGCTAAGGAACAAGGAAGTGCCCTTTAGTGAAGGTTCTGTGGCGGAACGAGCAGTTCAAAAAGTCACCTGGGAACAGGAAGATACGATGCGATTAAAGTATCCGGAACTGTTTTAAAGTTCGGGACGAACTTTTTATAAGGTGTGTAGGATTGTAACACCCCAAATTTTTCAATGTAAAATCATGACAATGTATGAAAAATAGTTATAATGAAATGATATAAATTTCATGCAATCACATGCTATGAAATGTCATGAATGCATGAAATATCATATTCATGAATATGAAATATTAAAAATTATTATGAAATTTCATGATGGGCTTGGCTTAATGGGCTTTGATATGAATTAGTGCAAATTGTGATAAAAGAAGAGGTAGAAAGGAGGAAGCAGGATTGAACCTTGTACCTCCTAGTTGCACTCACCCATGTCATAACCAATGAACCAGCAATATTTCATGTAGAGAGAATAAGAAACATTCTTGTTAAATCGAGGGAAGCGAAGAGACATGCCTCTTCATGAGAAGAGTATAAATAAGAGAGGGGGAAGGAAGTTACACTTTTTCCTTCTTCTTCCCCGCTTCATTTTCGAAAATCAAGAAGAACTCTCTCCCTTTCCATTTTCGAAAATTTCCAATCCTAGGGTTCTAACCCTAGGGCAATTGCAAGAAGGAGAGTCCAAGTGCCATTGCTCCTCTACCAAGACCAAGGAATCCTAGAGAAAATTTGGGAAGAAAAGGATTTTCACATACCCTCCAAGTCTAGGGTACCCTACGGTTTAAGAGAAGGCGAAATTCCAGCGCTAGGATGTAAGTGTCCTCTCGCCTGCAACATAATTGCTATTGGATGTTGTTGTCTCATTCATTGGAAAATCACAGGTTTCCCTTGATGAAGGTTTCGGCCACCCCTTGTAAGGGGTCCAAGAGAAGGGTTTTTGATCA